>VCJD01002750.1:75788-90157 GCA_024140245.1 Backusella tuberculispora | reverse complement strand
TTAAAGCCGTATTGTTGCACTTAATAATACTAATAAAAAACCGGAAATTATAAAAAAAAAACAGAGATTCCGCTTTTAATTATACCAAATTTCCCCTCTTTTTTTTAAAAAAATGACAAGTACTTTTTGGATACACCTGAGTTTATAACCCCGAGATGGTTTTGTTGTACAAATTTTGGCTTATTAAATTAATCAACATTAATAGCTTTACTTTCTTTTTATGAAAGCGTCTTCTAATTTAAGCTTTAATGGGCGCAATCATATTATATATAGATGAGAGTATCTATGTAATTTGAATTGTACTAATCAAAAATAAATAATAATAATAATAATAATAAAGTTAGTAAACCAGTGTTTTTTTTTACTTTATTTTATTCTTTAAAATTAAAAACTGCAGGTAAATGAAAACAGGTTTCCAAAAAAAGAATTATTTAAGCGCGCACGGCCAAGTTCTTGAATATGGAATTCAGCATCTGGGACTCGAAATTAATATAAACTTTCATTCTGTACTATTTAAAATGAAGTTGTAACCCTTGAGTAACAAACGAAAAACGGCACTATCTATTTTTTTTTTTAAAAATGACCAAAGTTAATATATTTCTTTTACACACTCATATATGATTATCTTTAATTTTTTTTAATCACTTTGATAAGCCATGTAACCTATTTAATTTGATTTAATTTGATTTTTAATAATAATATGTATCTGATCTATAAGTAAAACGTCTATCAACCATTTTCTTTTAAAAAATATCTCATCGGACTTGTATTACCGCGTACTTAGAATACTGAACGTCAAAAGAATAAAATAAAGTATTATATATATTAAAGTATTGTAAGACAAGTCTAGTCAGAAATGTATATTCTCTGTAAAAAGATCCAAAAATAGTATCTCCAAATGATTTATAGATATTTTGAAACGCAGAAATTTGATGTCAAGATCGACATCATTTTGCTAGATCGATGATGCCATTTTATTATATTTTCTGTTTTAAAAAAAAAGAAATGTGTAATAGTACAAAAAATGCGAGAAGAAATGAATGATATAATACACAAGTTCCTCTAAAAGTAATACTAAAATGTGATGGGAAAGATTTTGAAGTCAAATACTTCTGAATTACCCTTTTTGGCGCATCGTTCTTTTTCCTATTATCTTCTCCCCCATTACTTGCTCATTGTATCAAAGCATGACTTAAACTGGTGTAGCAGAGTAACCAATGATTATCTATCATTTAATTCAAAACTCCACTTCAAAAATGAAGAATAAAAAAAAGGCTGATATTCTGAAAACAAAGTAAATGGATTTTTATTACCAAACGAATGACATAAACAAAAAAATAAATAAATAAATAAATAAAGTATAAAAAAAATACAATTGGCTAAATAAATATGTACAAACGAATTCGAAGAAAAAATTATGCAGTAAAAAAAAATAGACGAGACTAAGAAAATGAAGGGGGAGCATACGAAAAAGGTATAGATAATAACGAAAACTTAGGATATATAAAAATGACCTCTTTGCTCTGATGAATATTGAACTAGAACAAACAATTAGTATTTAAATAGAGTAAATATAGATCAAATTACTTACATTCATTAGATTCTTGTTGCATATAATAAGGAGCAAAGAGCATTGGATTCATCATGTTGTGGTACGAGCCAGATATAGGCGTCTGCATGGTAAAAGGATCACAGCTATCATACATATCAGATGTAGTACTGTTAGGTGTCATGAACATCATATCATTATTGGAAGTGATATAAGTATCGTATAAACCTTCTTGGTTAGAAACCAGTCTGTCTTGATCCATTACTGACTGATAGTGATCTGGACACCATGTTGGAGAAGTAGTTTGGTGGTAAGAGGGAGGGGAAAGTTGATTTGGGGCTGGTTCTGTTTTCAACGAATTTTTCTGTGCTAAACTCGGTTTTTGAGAAACTCGGTCTACTGATAAAGGCGCAGAATTATATTCTTTTTTATTATTCATGCGGAATATCTCTGGTGTAGGAGGTGGTGAAAGCTGCGCTTTTGGAGATTCTTGTCCTTTCACTGTTTCTCCTTCATATTGCTGTTGATTTTTAAGTTGAAGGGTAGATATTTCTGATTGCTTGCGGAGCTTCTCATTTTCTTTTCGTAAATTTTTAATCTCACTCTCATATTGAGACTCCCTTTTAAGGCTGGCTGAGACTAGAAAATCAAAAGAGCTTAAAACAAGATCATCTTTCTTATTTTTTATTGATCTTACCAAATTCAAGTGATTTGGCGACAATTGTTGTCTTACTAGGTCGACGGATATTTCGTAAGGAAGGTAAGGCGTGTGCTAGAAGCTGGAATTTAGAGTTAAGGTGCTCACGGCGTTGGCGTTCCAAAGCGTTATGTGCTGATCTTCTGTCGTTATTAGCGGATACATCACTATCAAATGGGGCGAATATTAGTTAGCTAAACACTAGTAAGCATATATAATATAACTCACTTTGTATCCACTGTCATATTTGAGGATAAAGTCATATCTATTTAATATATTTACAATTAGACGTGCTGTTTATTGAATGACTTTATTATTGTATACAACTGGATACTGTACCGAAGAAAATGTTTTTAGGATTGCGTAGAGATTTTCCATTTGTTGAAATTCTAAATTTCTCGGAGGGCATTTTTGCTTTAAGTAGAACAGGGTCGTAAAACAAAATGAGATAAAGGCGAGAAATAAAAAAAAAAGAAATATCCTCCATTTATATAGTTTTTTCTTTTTTTTGGGGGGAGATAGAAAGGAAGGGGGAGTCGCTCGATCAACGGTAATACAATATAGTAGTTATTATATTTTCGTGATCAACAAAATATAATGCACTAGGTGAACGGTTGTCCAATAAAAAAAAGAAATGGCCAGAACGGAATTCTTTACTTCCTTTTTAATTTTCTATGTCCATGGAATTTATCCGACATATATTTGTATTTTATTACAATAACAATTACTAAAAAAAGAAAAACCCATCTTTTTTTTTTTTGCTATTAAGAACAAGAGGGAGGTCTTATCAAGGTGACCTATTAAAAGCTGTTTTTGATCATATATTTATATATTATTCCGTTCACTCCATTTATATATATATATTTAGCTATTTTTAAATTAAAGATAAATAGGTACAAAGCAAAGCTTAAACGATATTAGACTGACATAAATTTGTGAGGGTTTTTTTCCACAATTAAATACAAGATCTAGGATTAAGATTTGGGAAATCAAGTCTTAACGAATAGTTTTCATTTTACCAACAATTACAAATCGTATTTTTTCAAAAAGGGTATTTACACCGACCAATCTCCTCTTATTTTTAAAAAAGAAATAAAAATGGAACAATAGTATAGTTTAACGGCGAGATAAAGTGGCGTAAATAATTATATTAATACTATGTAGATATTTATGTCCGGTTTAACGCCTTAAATGCAAGCTTACATAAATTCTAACAAATAAAGATGTTCTAAAATTTATCCTGGCTGCTCGATCGATCTATAGTTTTTTTTCTTACACACTCCTAATTTTTTTTTGGCCTTACACGCCTACTAAATAAAGTTCCGCGCAAATACGATGTTACTTTTTTATAGTTCTCAATTTTTATTTTCAATTTTATGTTTCTTATCTCACTCTTTATTAAATATCAGCTTTGGTAAAACCAGCACATTAATGTTATCTATTTGGGTTAGACAATATGTTGTGGCATTTAAGTATTTAACCTATGGTTTTTGTGTTTTGTCATTGTGATACGTTAGATGACTCAAAGTTCAACGAAATTAATTTTTTGCAAGTGTTTCGTTATAACTTTGCTTTTTTTATTGTCAAAAAAATTCAAATATAGAAAATATTTGAAAGGCATGTGTATATATTGCTAGCCGGCTAAAGTGAAAGTGACTTTAAAACAAACAATATCTATTTTATCACCTATATCTTAAACATTAGATACATACTATATGGATTTGATCTCTTATAAGCTGATAGATCAAAGAAACATCAGTTGGCTTACCTGCCTAACGGTGGAAAAGTTTACAAAATAATAGTTATCATCTTAGAAAAGAATCGAAATTTAATAGAGCACATAAAGTCTGTACTTCGTACCCAAGTTCAATTAAATCAACTGATTAATTATTCAAGTAACAATTGCACTGCTTTTAATAATATTCTATTATAATATAATCAATAAATAAGCTAGATATATTTTCTGTAAAAACATGAATTAATTAAGCTATTTTTCTGAATCAGTGTGTATTTTTTAGCGCGTATTTGTTTTGTTATCTTTCAAGTAAGAAAAAAAAATCGTTTGATTAACTTTTATCAGTGAAAGTTTATTGATATATTTATTATTGTAAGCGTTATCTAATATTTCAATGATCAATCTACAGCACGTGATTATAGTTCTTTTGTTTATAATCTATAGTATAATTAAAACCAGTTTGATATGAAGTGATAGCTGTGTTTTTATATTAATAATTAGAAAAACTTAGGTAAACACAAAAATCAAGGTACTTAGTGAATTAATGTATTTGAGATCGCATTTGAAAAACTAACATTGTTCCATATTGCCTTAGTAGTAGTTGAAGGGCACAAAAAAGTAACAGATCTGAGCTCATCTTTCTAGAGTGATAGAAGTTCAGTTAAAACATCGACTTTGTTTAAAAAAGATACAAAATCTTGGCAGTTTTATATTTAATCATGATTTCCTAATGGTAACAGCTAAAAAACTAATAGATGAATATCAAATAAATGTTAAGCCTCGATTGTGTAATATTTCAAGTGTCATGAGATTTTTTTTCCACATTACTTGAAGAGAAAGTTAAAAGGATATTTCTAATGATAAACAAAATAAAAAGATTAATAAATCAAATATTAGTATATATAGTGAAAAAATTGTATTTCGGCTTTGAAGATATAACTGTTCTCTCAAGAAGCTATTTAACACGAAGATATGTGATTAAGTCTCTAGATTAATATTATGACATAAGATAAACAGTAATAAACAACAGAATATGTGCATTTAAATGGTATTTTCAATTGGTGAGCGAATGCGTTTTATATGAAATTAATTTATTAAACTGAAACAATATATGATATACCGATATCCTACTTAATATTCAAAGCAGTAGGCCATTTATTAATGATATTGTTATTTACGAAATTATTAACTTTTCATGCTAACACAACATACTCTCAGCTCCTGGAAGTTGTTTTTTTATGAATATACGCAATAAAAGGTAACCTTATATGGAATGTGATTCAAGCATAAAGTTTTGTTTGGGGCTTGTGCAACTTTCTATTTTTGAATTCTTAACTCGCTCTTTTCTTTTTTTATCAACAAAATTATTTTTGTCAGTTAAACCAAAACAGTGCCATTCTAAAAGTGATGGTATCTCTTTTAATAAGTTTATATTTATAGTTTTATATATTTCTGCGTTTTTTTCGAACTTTGTATAGCTTTATAGGTTATACTATTACAAAAAAGTATTACAATTGTGAATAACAATAAAGTGTCATGAGACAATTATATTCAGGGGTAAGGGGGATATAAAGGGGGAAAAAAGTAAAAGTAAAAATAAAGACCAATAAGCTTTATAAAATTTATTTTATAACAGAAGAAGAAATAGTTAGTAATACCTGATGACAAGACATAATGAAAATGGAAACTATATTTTACGCCATTTCTAATAACTATTTTTTTTTTACTAAATAGATAAATAGATAAATAGAAAAAATAAATAGCTGTTGTTACACAGTTTTTTTTTAAACTTGTTAGCTGCATTTTACTCAGCTTTTAAAACCACTAAAGAAAGCATCAAGATGATGTTATTTTGTGTATTACCATTATATGATAGAATGCATAAAAATAGTTGACAAAAAAAGAAAAGCATCATGCAAGACTCCCTTAAATTCTCTCAAAAAGTCAAAAATAAAAGTGTGCGCGGACACTTAATCCTTTCCCCCAAAAGCCAAGATTGACACCAAGTATTTCCCAGAGCTGCAACATGTATTAATCCACATGTATTAGCCCCATTTGCATATTAATAGCTCCTTTACTATCAATATTATCATAGCTATATTCTTTAGAACTCTTATTATTATTTTGCTGATTGCTTTCTGCGAGTTTTATACTTTGGTTAAAACAACAAGATGAGTGCATATTGCTATGGCTACAAAATCAAGATGCACTAGATCCAGCAATCTTACTTGTATGATTGCAGATATTTGGGCCATCACTATATTGCTTTTTTTTTACGATCAAATATTAACAAAATATATTCGTGATTTTTAGAGTTATGCAGATCAAAAATTTCCGGTAGATACTACTATCTGTCATTCTTTTGAAAACAGGCATCTGTGAAAACGTTTTTTTCGAATGACAACACTGTGAAACAGTTTCAAACAATATATTTATTCAGAAATAATTAAATAGAAAGAGTAAGATGATTAATGGGTACCGTCACCTTTTATGATTCGCTTTTTTGAAAATATTTTCTTCAATATTGAACTATCTAGTAAAACGGTAGATATGCACGGCACTTGTCTGTTTAATATATGGTAAGGCTTATACTAAAGTTACTTATTCCATTGTTAAAAATGGTATATAAATAAAAAGCGGCAGTCTTTTTGCATACACATCTATAGCCTATCCCGAGCTATAAAAAATGAAAGCAATGGAATCTTTCAAATGAATACCAAATCTATTTAGTTTTAGCTGATGAGATAAAATAGATTATATATACTTATCGAGATGAGAATACTCTATCTATTTTACTTTATCTTTATTTAGTGTGAGATAGTGATGGACGTGCATATTTAAGAAACTCTCAAGTGCATTTAACACACGCGCCATTTGAGTAAAAGTTAAAGCACGGTGACCTCCTTGCTTTAGTATGCATAGCAGTAGATCAAGTTTCTGCAATTTTCCAAAATTATATTGCAGTAATAAAATATCTGGGAAATATAGACAGCCTAGACTCTATATCTTGTTAGTTACATGTTACCCTTGTAGGGTGCATCTGCACGGGGTTTATAAAACACGATTCTTTGTGTAACGAAAAATGATCCCAGTGACTTTGAGCATCTTTAACAGCCTCTCCAAATTTTCCCATACGAATTTGACTTTTTTTTTTAGCTTAGAAATGTAGTTCAACTCTAACGATCAAGAAATTAAGACTCATCAAACATGTAGATTTGAAAAATAATTTCAAAAAGTTAAATTTGCAAAAACATTTGGCGAGGTCGCTGGGGTTTCTTTAACTGGTCATTTTCAATACTAGTTCTAAAGCTCTGTATATCATAGTGAATGGAACTACATCTATAAATTAAAGCACGGATGTTATTGCATTGACGTGGGAAAATGGTTTAATTTCAATGAATGATTTATATTTTAACATAAGTCATGCATAGATATCTGTTTACATTAAAGATGGTTTGTATACTTTTGGCATTTCAACCGCTCAACAGCAGCAGCATACATTAGCATTTCCCGATAATTTAAGTGCTTTGATATATTTTGATATTCGTTTCAACATAAAGTATGTGACTCAAAAATACGAGTGTATTTCTCGTGTTTGAAAATGGCTGTATAATGTCAGTCAGTACTTTTAGTCCCCTAGCTTCAAATACAGAACCATTTTTGAAATGCATTGGAAGGTTAAGACTAGTATCTCCTGTATCTGGTAAAATATGGCTAAAACATACGAGCATAGTTATCTTCTAATAAATAAAGCTTACTAAACTCGTTTTACCACTACACCATGGAATTTATAATGTTTGTAAGCCTAATACCCCGTTGTTTTATTATGTTTCATAGAGTTGTAGCAAAAATAACAACATACTTTCAAAAGTCCATAAAAAAAAAGAAAACCAACCAAGATACTTATGTTTTGAAGCCCCTGCTTTTTGATATAAAGTTTTGTCTTTCGAAGCAAGTGCGGTCTCGATACAGCATAGAAATTCTAGATAGCTATTACCAAGTAGTAATTGGCTAATTTTCATAGTTTTTAGCTACTAGTATCAGGGTTAGTAAACCATCATCAAAACACATTTAGTATACAAAAATCCAACAAACTTATCTTAAGAAAAATAAGTTTACACAAAACAATAAAACAACAACAAAAACTTTATAAGAATAATTAAAGGTTAGCGCTACGGAAAATGATCTGTCTATCAGTAATACAAAAGACTTTAAATTGAATATCAGAAGCGCTTTCCATCTTTGGAAACGAACATTCTTAATAGGATGCACATAATCAAGACAGATATATATCCATGCATCATGGAAGACATAAGTTAATCTTATAATAATAGTTCATAGGATACTTACATACATTAAAGGTGTTACCATTTGATTGTCTTAAATCTGTTTCTAATGTATTTTTAAGTATATCATAACAAGTCAAATTTTAAAACTAGTTCACTAGCGTTAATTTTTCATTTTTGAATCTAGAGCTATGCTTGTAGATCACACAATGATATGGGACTCCTATAAACACTATTCATAAACAACATGAGCTAAAAATATAGATGTCTATATTGCTCCTGAAATAAACAGATTATTTTAAGTAAACGTTTTTGATGTTAATAACAACATTTACTACCTAATATAATCTAATATACCGATACTTCAGCAGTTTATGCTATTGTAAAAATATACATTTGTATTAGTTTACAGTACCCGCTTGATTTAGGTGTGGTCAAAATATTCTAAAATTCCACCTTTAAATCGAGAATACCCTTACATCGAATGGCTGTATAGTGCTGTAAATAAGATTGTCCTTCAAAAATCCACCTTTAAATCGAGAAAACCCTTAAATCTAGTCACTCTTAAATCGGGTACTTACTGTATATAGTTTATCATCCTGTCTTAAGGATTTTTATTGTCAGAGTAGTCAATGATTGTTTCTGTAGAATATCTGCTTAAGTCGAATGCACTAATTTAAGCACAAGAAAATTATCAAATTCTTTCTTTCGCTATTTTTTTTCTCTTCCTAACTTTCCTTTGAAAAAGGATTAAGGGCTAGTAGCAGCTTGCTGTCAAAGGTATTGCGTATTGTATCAGAATGATTCTCTGTATAATAGGTGTGACCAATTCCTTCCTTCTAATTAATATTTTTAACACGAGCTTACACCTGTGCATTAGTTACATCTTTAATAAGTAATATATGTAATGCGACGTCGCTCTGAAATTATTCTTTATCTATATTTTTACCTCTTAATTTAATGGAGTTAACTTTAGATTTTATGCATTTTGTCAAAGACGAAAGATTGGTCGCATCTTGATAAGATCATAAATGTTACACACACTTTATGAGAAAATCAATTTATGGTTTGTGACAAACTGAAAAATAATCATTTACTTATTATAAAATATGAAATAAAATAAAATAAAATAAGAAATGTAACTTTGGAATCTTTTTTGTTAAGTAAATATAGAGGAACACTCATCATCTATTATATATAGAGTCTAAGTTATATAATACTGCGTAGTCTAAATTGATATCTGAATGTAGTAAATACCACAGTGCACTAGCAATCTATATAGTATATACTATTTTATTCAAAAGATTTTACTTCAATATATTGTTTTAATTTAGATTGTTATTTTTCATTTTGCAAGTATGCTCATCTACAAAGATAATATACTGTAATGTAATAGCATAGAGGGAAATAGAATTACCAGGGCAGAACAATGATACATTTTAGATTAAATTAAATTGAAGGGAGTTTAGCGCGGTTGTGCAGATTACATTCATGTAGCTTTTTACAAATAGAGAAAAATTTCACTTGATAGCTATAGAAGTTGTCAAAGCTGTGAAAAATAAAATATATATCATTTGTCTATGCTTTCTTTAAGCGTTATTTTATGTACATATATATTTATTTAAAAGCTTTATTTCGTATTCACTGATCTGGAGTGTTACGAGATGATCCCTTCATCTGTGATGAATTTTCTTATTTTCTAGTTTTTAGTGACGGATATTCAATTTTCACAAAGTGCTAATATTTACCGCCTTCACCGTACTTTTACTTGATACGCAAAATCAGCCCGGAGTACCAGAACACGTCAGGCATTCTATAGGTATTCAACGTGTGTTTTTCTTTAGAGTATGTCCTAAAAAATAGTGTATCATGTGTTCAAAAATGAAGTTTTAGCAGCATTTGACTCATATCGGAAGACCGAGAATTCTCGCCTGTTAGTGTTCCGATTTCTTTAAATTTTCTGGCCTTGTTATATATAAATCACCCCTTTTTGTTACTCAGTAGATAATAAAAATAAAAAAAAATGACAGAAAAAGATGTAGACGTTATTATTGTTGGTGCTGGACCTGTCGGTCTTTTACTAGCTTATGATATTTCCAAGAAGGGCCATTCCATTGCTATTATTGACCCTAAGCAAGGTCCAACTGCACAAAGTCGTGCTCTCCTCATTACATCGCGAACAATGGAGATCCTCGATGGAAAAGGTTTCGCATCCGATATCTTAAAGGAAGCCTTTCTATCAAGTGATATGCGTCTCCTACGAAATGGCTCAGTGGTGATTGCTTCAAAAAAAATATATACGTAAACAATATTTTATTCACCTCTTTTCTTATTATAGTTTGGACAATTTGATGCGTGTGGTGATACGACTTTTCCGTATTTGACTGTTCTTATGCAAGGTAAAACTGAAGAAATCATCCACAACAGACTAAACAAGGAAATGAATTGTCGTGTACAATGGGAAACACAATTGGAGAGTTACACTCAGGATGATATCAGTGTCACTGCTATTGTGAAGAATATTAAAACTGACGAGGAATTTAAAATAAAAGCAAGCTATATTGTCGGTGCAGATGGATCACATTCGAAGGTGTCGCTATCCGAACAAAATTTATTTTAGCTGATCTTACTCTTGAGGGCGATAACATGGAAGGCTTTTTGCATAGAATGAACGGATTTAACGTTGGAAATAGTAAGTGAAATGTACCAGCTTTGTCTGTTCTCTAGTCTGAGAAATAAGTGGGTTGTAAAATGTTTAAACAGTATAAATAAATTAGAAACAATGGGAATGGTTCGTGTGCGACCAATGGTTCACAATGATGATGACACCAATGTATTTCGTATATTTGGTAACCTCGAGTCATATACCAAGAGTAAAGTGGATCAGAGAAGGCCAACCCATGGACTGGCAAACAAAGCAGAGGAAGAGCCACCTGATCTTCAAACAGTTCAAGACTATGTTGACAGTATGAGTGCTCCTTTCAAGTTCAAAGCAAGTAACTTGATCTGGTCTTCCTACTTTAGAATTAATGAGCGTATGGTAAATGGATATAGAAGAGGAAGAGCGTTTGTTGCTGGAGGTAATTACTGTGTTACTATATTGTTATGTTATATTTGAATATATACTATAATATTTTAAAAACTAAAAACATTAATCTATATACTCTACATGTATTATTTTAGATGCTGCTCACTGTCATTCCCCTGTAGGTGGTCAAGGAATGAATATAGGATTACAAGATGGTTAATATCTTTATTTTTAAGAATAAACCATTGTAGAATAAAGTAACTAACTTTTTTTTTTAAGCCGATAATCTGGCTTGGAAAATCTCTGCTGTCTTAAAGGGACAAGCTAAAAATGCTGATGAGTTGTTGGATTCATATGGAACAGAGGTAAAATGTTATAATTTAAAATAAAATAAAAGAAATGGAGTTCGAAAAGGAAATCTTATTAGATACTTTTTCTATTATTATTTAGAGAGAACCACATGCCAAAGAAACCATCAAGAGAACTAGTGCTACAACAGAAGCTAATTTTAAAGAAAGCTATTTGATGAACTTGACAAGGTCTTTTATTTTTTCAGTCGGCTTTAGTGTCCCTCAAGTACGAGAATATGCTTTTAAAACCCTCACTCAGGTAAATGATAATCACAATATATTTATATATAACTTAGCAGCCCATCTTATTTGGTTATATCTTTAGTTTATTTAGCAAAATGTATGTATTGATCCATCTTCTTCTAAAATACTTGGCACGTTTGATAAGGGTCTTATCAAAACTGGTTCTTTCATTCCTGATACTATCTCTCTTCGAAAACGCTTTATTCGCTCTGGTGAAACTACCATTGATAGAAGAAGCCTACGCTCATGGCTTGTAAACAACCATCAATTCATTCTACTTTTTGTTAATACATGCTATTCTTCAAATCTTCCTAATGAAGAACTTTTAAAATCCTTTTGGAAAAATCGAAATCGTATCCAGTACGAAGACTTGTGCTTCAATCAGCCTGGCATGCTCACACCACTGCTCAACCTAAATATGTCACCTCTAGTGAAACCGAGGATACTGAAAATGTATTTTTCGTGGAGGAGCGCATAGAAGATTCTATATCTGTTACTTCTAGATTAGGTCTACTTCCTTTACTTTCTAGATATTTCTCTTCTACTCAGGAGCCAAGTATTTTAGTGATGATTAGGCCTGATTTCTATGTTGCACATGCTAAAGTAATATATAATGATAGAGATCTGGACTCTGCATTTGAATATGTTGATACGGTTTTTAATCAAAATAATTAATACTGATTTTACCCCTTATTTTTTTTTTTATGTATACTTTTCTTCCTTTTCTTACTATTTATATTTATATTATCATTATTGTTACTACTGTTGTTAGTACCAACATTAAACAGCTCTCTCATTATTTTTGTAATAAAACTAATCTCGTAAAGTGCCTAAATTGACATCAAAATATGAAACAAACTTCAGAAAAGTATTATTTTCTCTCCTCTTCTTATTTTATATTTTATTATTATTATTATTATTATTATTATTATAGATAAATATAACATTTATTGATCCATATATCATATCATGATTATGACTTAAGCAACATATACTAGGATATAAAACAGTTTATTAATTGGTTTTTACTAGTTAGAAAATATCCATCTATAAAACATATCAAACGCTGCCTCTGGTTGATCAAAAGGTGCCATATGACCTGCTTCAGCGATTCGAACAAATGATAATCGATTATCCGGTGATTTTAAAATGCTGCCACCCAGCTTCCCATAGTTTGTGTACCATTCTGTCTCGTTTTGTAAGTTATAGATAGCCTGTCCATACCAAGGTAGGTTCAGTGTCCAAGCACGTACTCCCATCCAATTACAGATAAAATCTGCATCACCTGCATATGCCAATACGCGTATCCCATTTTCCAGTAATGGTGACAATTGCCTTTGAGAGGGCCTCATCCAATCACCAGAGCTTGAGAAATCTCGACTCACTTTTTCGCTGCATAGACTGTATTCAATGTCTGGACTTAAACCTAGTGCATCTCTTGTGTTTGAAAGATCCATAAATTTCTTCATTGCGTTATATTGCTCATAGCATATATTATGCTCCGTTTCTAATATTTGAAAATAACAAGAGTAATAGCTATAAATACATGATAGATGGTGATATACTGTTTCTTTTTTTCTTTCTTCATATAGCTTTGTGTTTATATAAACATAACATGCCTGTATATCACCTTACCTTTACAGCTTTGTCGAATATCATACATGTTTAGTGTTGGAGCTGCTTTAAATACAAATGATAACATTTTTTCATTACAGATACTAGTGGCGAGTACACAAACAGTATTGGTGGCAGTAAAAGAGTCATAACATGCCTGAATAAGACCTTTACATTCATTTTCATACACATCTTCCAATAAACTACAATCTTCTTCAGATAATACAGGGCCATACTGTGAATCACACGTAATATTCTTGAAATATTGGTATTGTATCAAAGGATCAACCAAGCCATTACCTATAATCAAGCTCTTCATGTTGATGTGAGTGAAATCCGTTGTATTTTGTTGCGCTAGTGCGACATTCTTATTGTAGATGGTTGTAGCTAATGAAGGGATATAATGGCCGGCATCTATATATAATATTAAATATATCATTATATATATAATCTAATTTATAATATTTTTACTATAGACATACATGATTCTCCAGCGATATGCAGATCTAAGTTTGAAAATTCTAAATAAAGCAAGCAAGATACAGTCAATATATATATATATTTATTTATTTATGTATAAAATCAAACAAACAGATATGTCAATATGAAACTTACGGGGAAAAACTTTAAAAAATAATTGTAAAAATACATAAACATCTTCAGATACCGAATCACTATCTGATAAATGAGCATCGTTATCTGTATATGAGAATCCTGTATTGAGCGGCTTATAGAATAGAATGAGAAATAAATTTATATATGGATTAAATGTATGTATGAAAAAAAAAAGTTGGTTTTTACTTGATCGAGAAAAATGATACTAGAGTTCTTATTCCATGAATTATAATTATAAGTAACACCATCACC
>VCJD01002750.1:39449-56621 GCA_024140245.1 Backusella tuberculispora | reverse complement strand
TTTTTTTTTTTTGCTTCTTGTCTATTTCTATTTCTTTATTTTATCGCTTGTAGGAGAAAATGGAAATAGGAGCTATTGAAAACCCGGTATTTACTTTTCATTCTTCTCCTTAATAAGTTCTAAAGAAGTTTGAATGAAATAAAAAACTGTTGTCAGTAGCTTCTACTTTTTTTTTGTACCTGACAACAAATATTTAGATCATGTTGTTTAGACAAACAAAGCGCTGATCCATGTCAACATCATATATATATATATATATATATATATATATAAATCGAGATACATCAAAAGATTGGGTACATATCTAAATTATGAGTAATTCCTAGTTCCACGATTCATGATCCATGATTTAATATTAGTTAATTCGATTTACTTGAACTATTTCTGACTATTTAATAGATCTTCACGTTGTATATGTTTTAGGAAGATAATCAGCAATATGCAGGAGAATTAAGTTACGTGTTGTATGAAAAAAAAAGGGGGGAGGGAAAACAACGTATATTACATTACCAATTTTTTTTGACTCTTCTTCATGTGTTTACAGAATTTTTTTTTTTTTTAATCATTTTAAAAAAAGGAATATCTTCGCGTGAATTTAATAGCCACTGTTGTCTATTAGAATATCTATTTTTGTCTTTTTATCAATTTGTCTATCATCATTGTACTTAAAAATAATATATTTACTCTTTTTATAGAAAATAACAGTAGAAAAAAAAAATGCTTTAGAATTATTTTTTTATATTATAAGTATGATCTTTACAGAGTTGTATTTACATCATCTCTAAGTTACTATTTACACAAAAACTTCATTATGAAAAGCTAAAGAAAAAAGAATAATAACAATAATAACAATAATGGAAAATATTTTTTATTTACAATGGGGGAGACATATAACTATATAACTATATAAATATATCATCTTATATATATCTTTTTATTTTTTATATCCTATTAAAAGGGGTTAAAAAATCATTATCTATGATTTTTTTTTGATTTTGATATAAATAAAAATATAATACACTTTTCTCCTGCATCGCTGATGTTGCGTCAGCATATACAATGTAGACTATATATCACTGTCAGATGCTGAGCAGACATGCAGGGGATTTGGCGCTGGAAATTATGATATACATTTATACACAAAATTAAAGGATTTTTATATTACATCACTGACGCAAACAACACAAACGGCATTTATATTTTGGAAGACAGTTTGGTTGAAAGAAGAGTAACATTTTGTTTTTTTTCTTAGGTATTTTTAGATGGTGGATCTAGATGATGTGATGTAAAGTAAATAAATAAAATTAATCTGAGTTATTTTAAGTATATTGCATATTTTTTTTTATCAATATTCAAGGCAAGCAAAAAAAGAAAAAGAAAGAGAAAGAAAAAAAAAATTCACGCCATAGCAATAAACTGCAACCACACGTTATCATTAATTCCATTAACTTTTTATCTCTTGTCATACTTGAATTGTCTTTTTTGGTAATATTTTCAATAAGTAAATGATGGAGTACATACGTTAACATCTGTTACCAGGTATTCTCCTCGCGCGGTTATTAGTACGCTTTCTGTAAGGAACAAGTATCTGAGAAAAATACTAAATAGCTTGATCGTATCATATTTATTTTTAAAAAGATTATCCCTTTAGCAAATGAATGTAATTATAAAAGTAAAAGGTAGTGGTACTATAAGTTAGCTAAGCTCTTTAAAGATACAGAGGAAGCCTTTTTTTGTTTTGTTTGTTTGGAATAATGAACAGCTTACATGATCTAGTCATAGTAGTGCTGCATAAGGTCAGTTGTGCATAAAATACGTATAAAGGGTAATCTATTTATGAATATGAAACTATTATTTTACCGAGATGCTTTGAATGATAAAAGTTATCACTAATACAAGCGATAATGTGTTCTTATATTTTGTGTGATTTAAATTTTAAAAACACGAATTTATTTTTTCTCTCTCGCTTTCGCATCCTCTCTTCATTATTTTCGCTCATATCATTCCTTTTTTTCTATTTCCGCTATATTTGCACCTTTTATGTATATATTTTTTAGTGGATGTAAAGATTGTAGGGTTATAGATGAAAGGGTTGTAGAAACATCGTATATGTGGAGGAATAGGGGTAGTACCAAAGTTTGGGATTTTATATAAATTTGTGTGATGTAATTTTTGTTACTCGATTCTTGTTCATCATAAAACTGGTATCTTTGAAATTAAATCAACTGAAATTCTACAGAAGAGATATGCTATAAAGTTTTATAGCACTTATTTAATTAATATATTTATATATACAATAATAATAATAATAATACTGGCGATAGACCGATAAAGATAATATTTTAGGATTATTAATCAATACCTGAGTTATTGATTTGTTCATTTTCTGTGCATTGTATAATCATGTAGCTCATATGTACTAAATATTATGAAGATAAAACGAGAAACTATATCTTGAAAAATAAACATATATAGCATGAAGGCTCTCTCTCTTTGAGCTAAGCAATGAAATTGATTTACATCACAGGATACCATTTGAAAATTTTAGTAAAGGGGAATCACAATGAATCTCCTCCTTGCTATTACTAAGCAAACTTCAAAATTGCGTTAGATGTTAAAAATAAACAAATTATATATTATATATGCTATTCATAGATATATAAAAATAAATATAGACTTTCCGTAGGGAGTTGTCAAGATAATAACAATAATAATATTAATAATCCTCGTTTTGTCTATATAAATTTTGTTCACTGTCATTTGCTGATCGTTTGTAATACTTTTTGAAGGCAATTTGAAGCACAGACAATTGGACTGACAATCAATCTGATATAACCAATCATACACTTTTAATACCTCCTTGCCATCCACACAGCAGCGTCGAATTTTACGTAATTTAATAACATCTTGTTTCATTTTAGTCTCAGAAATAAAAAAGGCTTTTTTTCTTGTTTTGACAAATATAACTTTTTTTCTCTCTCTCTTAATATATATATATATATACAATATGAAGGCTACTTTTGCTGCTGGTTGCTTCTGGGGTACTGAACACATTTACAACAAACATTTCAAAGATCAAGGTATTACCACAAAGGTTGGTTATATTGGAGGTGATCTTGAAGCCCCAAGCTATAAGCAAGTAAAGACTGGAACTACACAGCATGCCGAAGCCTGTGAAATTATCTTTGATCCTTCAAAAGTTAGTTTCGAGACATTGGTAGAGTTTTTCTACAAGATGCATGGTAAAGTACAAAATTAATAAAACTAATAAAAAAATGCTTGTTTGCTGACTATATAATCACATAGATCCTACTACATTAAATTACCAAGGTCCTGATATCGGTACCCAATATCGCTCCGCCATTTTTTACCACGATGAAGAGCAAAAAGAAACCGCTGAACGTGTCACCAAAGAGGTTCAGGAAAAACATTACCCCGATACAAAGATCGTTACAGAGATTGTTCCTGCCACTACCTTTTATGACGCTGAAGATTATCATCAGTTCTACTTGGAGAATAACCCTGAAGGTTATGCATGTCCTACTCATTATCTCCGTTGGTAGATTCATATAATCGCAACTTCATATAATTATATATTTTACACATTCCTTATTATCATTATCACACAATTTATCGAAATTATTCGAACACTAATTAAAAATAAAAACTGAATATAGTACACTGTACTCGAATATACCAACTTGTACACCTTTTCCGGTAAATTCTGCAATTAAAAGAAATGGTTGACATTTGATAATTTTGTCGGTAAATGCAAAAACAAATTATCGGTCAAGTACTATATGAAATAAAACATAGTAAGAGGAAAAGATGCTGCTAGGTTTAATTCATAGCGCTTAGCCATGATTTAATTAATAGACAGCCATTTTGAAAAGTAAAGTTGCCGTTTCAGAAGCTGAGAAATGTCTTCACCTTCGCATTTTTTTTTCTTGGTTCCTCCCCTTTCTTATTTTCTGTTCAATCTTAAAACATTGCTTGAGCATCTTTTAAGAACTTGTTGATCAGTGTTGGTGTCATATCGACAGTTATATCATTGAAACACACATGTTTTATCTGCTACCGTAGTTTGAAAGATGCAGTGACTCTTAGACGCCATCTTCTTCAGCAATATCAACTCTCTCTTCCTAGTATTTTGCGTGGCGTACGAAGATTCGACAACGACGAATTCATCTACGTGAAAAATTTGGGTGGTAAAAATCATTCAACTATTATGTCCCACTTTGCATGCCCATCTTGTTTGTTACATTATCCAGAGTTATCGCTCCTGAAAGATCACGTACAAATGACACACATTTCAAAGAAAATAGCAACGCCGAATGATAAAGACCTATGCTTTGAGAACTCATCAGATGCAGAATCAATATTAGTTCCTACTTGTCAAGATGTCATATCATTCTCAGCTTGATCGGCATCTGCAAGTGAACCCAATCGACTAAAATCGCCAACTGATACTGCTCAAACATTAGCCCCCCTTGTCACTATGGTTGTTAAAGATGCTCAATCGTCATTGACTACGCTCAGGTCGTGGAAAACTGTCTACGTTTTCCTTGTTGATGCTTTAAAACAAACCCAAAGCAATTTACCCTATTGACTATGGAAATATGAATACTCAACAGATATTGACAAACTTATCCGAACAATTCAATTCGTGTTGACTGATTTTTCAAGCAAGTGTAACTGTAAGAATACAGATAGGGAAGTATCTATAACCTATGCACAAGAACAAGAAGGTTTGGTGCTAGGTGCTTTAAACAAGACAAGATAAAATTATTATAATAAAGATAATTACAATAAGGACAAGACAAGACAAGAGCTAGATGATATTTTTACTTGTGATTATAAACTGATATTTTATTAATGATAATTTGGGGATATTTATATGAATTAAGAGCTGTAAAGAATGATATTAAAGAACAATAATTATAAGAGTGGTACTAGATACTAAGAATAATAATAATAGTAGCAAGAAGAAGAATGACATAATAACTAAATAATAGAGGTTAATAAAGTAACTTGTTGCATGGCTGTCAATTATTTAATTACATTAAGAATGAGCTATACAACAAGAAACAAGGGAACGGGAAAACAGGAGAAAACAGGAGACAAGGAACATTGTCAAGCAACAATAGAAAACAGTCATCACAGTAACAGACAAAGATATAAGTATGCCTTATCCAAGAAGGTTAACTAGGACTAGCATTATTTCCTTACACCGATGATTAATCTGTCTAATTCAGAGCGTACTTTCCGGATGGATCGAGCTGTCCCTTTATTCCAAATATTTGGGGATCAAACTGGTCTAGTTAATTATCAGTGGTGTGAGGTGTTCTCCAGAAAACACGCGGAGAATACTATGGATATCAAAAACTGTACATTAGAAAAAGCGCGCTTTGTGAACGGAATGGGTTACGATTTATATAATGAAGAAAGTGTAGTAATAGAATTCTCAAGCGGAGCCATCAAGGAGAACATTAAACATACCGTAGACGATACCGTGAAACAAGTACATAGCACCATTGCCATCTTAAATTCTGACATACGCCATAACATAAATGCAAGTTCTCACACTGTGACCAAAGCCTCAGCTTTTGCAATTCATCTTGTGCGAACCACAATGACATTATCAATGGTCCGTTTGAACAATGATTGTAAAAGCTACACCCATGAGCAGATCCAATCTTGCGAGATACCAACTTCTTATGAACAACGATCCAAATGGCTGCGTACATTTGATTTAATGGCCAAGCCGATGGAGCTATTGAGAAATCAAAAGGCAGTTTCCGATCTATCGGAAGCTGAACAAGATGGTGCCGTTGAAATTGGTGAGAACGATAACATCCGAGTAATGCTACAGCGAGAGTGATTTTCTTGTCAAATATTATGATATTTTTTTTTTCAATAAATAAAATATTCTTTAGTCATATGAGCAACAAAAGGGTGGAAGGATTTCTCTCTAAAATTGCGACCAATAGCAGGCTTTTCAGACAACTTCAAGAGCCCTCCTGTAAGTACCTTGATCGCTCCAGTACCTGTTTTCTTACAACGCTTGACGTAATATATCACTGTAAATTTGGGTGTCTTAATACATGAACAATGTCCGCAACCTTTTGATCAGCTAGAGCTCTGCCTATAATCCGGTCAATAAGTAATCATCTAATTGCATATTTTTCTTCTCGGTAGTGTTAATAATGTCTATCAAGGTCGTTATAGATTCTATTTACAAGATGAAAACAAAAGTGGTTTTTATTGAAGGCGAGTGTCGAAAATAATCATCCCAAAAAGAAGAGTAGATAATTTTTTCAATTCTACGGTGAACAACATGTATATAGTTCTGCAGTGGGGATAATTAGCAATTGTAACCATCGTAATTTTGGCTCTTTTAAAAATACTTGCTAACTTACTTATGTTCCTTCTTGTAGCTGTCAATACTTGACACTTTCATTATTTTTCATGGTATCACTTATCACAGTTTTTAATACATGTTTATAAACGCTTGGGGCCACTTGAAAACTGAGCACAGACTACCAATACAGTGTACAAAGTAAGTTAACAGCGACCTTATGAGCCTGTTAATGAACGCATTGGATTCAGAAGAAATGAATAATCATGTTGATTCCATTGGATCCACTATGGTAATGTGATGAATTCAATATGTTCTCAAAAGATAGAAATTAATACCACTTTTTCTTTAGTCTCATAGTCTTCCCGGCGAAGATGTTTTTACATTTTCAACTGATACAAAAATTACCAACATAATCTATAAGCAGGTCGTAGAAGCAGCAATATGCAAGCTAAATTACATAAAAGATTTAAGCAAGTAAGAGTTAGTGTTTAAATAGATTGAATTGAATGAGGCACTAACAACATTTTCCATAATTTACTGTACTTTCGTATCTTGAATTTTAGCGTAAAAAAAGAGGCCAACTCTTTACTTGCTGTGTTTAACGAGGCTGAATACATGAGGTTCAAAGCTGGATTTACTACAAATATACCAGTAAATACTTATATTGGCAGCATTTCCAAGAACTACTTGACTAGAGTAGAAAGAACAGAAAACAAGAAGCAGATGATAAAAATTATCAAAGAAGTTATAGCTGTAGATGATACTGAAAGTAGACAAAGGAAGCTCTGGGAGTTGAAGGTGATAAAACTGTTTTATATCACTCTCCCTTATTAGGAAGTTGCTTCAAGTTCCTACTGTTGACCACCCATATTATCTCAATCCTCCGATCTCAAAATAGCTTTGGTCTAAATTCTGGGAATTGAGTCTTCACTCAACTGCTTGTAATACCTGGTATCGATTGATACATAATAAACTTCCCAGCCCTTTACTTATGAATCGTATTATGCCTGAGTCTAGTCCGTCAATAGCATGATCGCGATGTAATTGTGAAAGTGCAGATGCTCTTCATATGCTAATCACCTGTGCTTCCACATGGTCTGTATGGGAATTTATCTATGCTACCTATTTCGTACCTAATATGATGGGAATACCACCCGCTACTAATTCTGCTGTTGTTACTAATGCCATTCTTGATATCATCTTAAGTTTAAAATTCTCCAATTATGTTACTAGAGATCATCTTTCAAAAAAAAAAAGCGACCAGAGTTTATAAAAATACGCTCAGTATCAATAAAAGAAGGCCTAGTTTTTAATTAAACAAACTTTTTAATTTGTGCGAAATATTTACCAGCTTCACTGTACCAATAATATCATGCAAATCATATAAGAACAGGTACAACCATTTAGTATGATATTTATATTATACTAGTGGCTTTAGATAACATATACAGTAATAAGGTGTAATCTAATTCGATTTAATGATAAAAGCAATGTTTAAATACGACATGTTGGTATGTGTAGGTCTGTGCTGGTTTTTGTAGTTCTTCCTAGTCGAGACACTTTCCAAAATATTTAACAGAATGAGAAATAAAATCTTTGAGGTCACTCAAATATAGAATATCGCAGGCTTCGCTAATTCTGGTCATCAGTGTCTCTTTTTCAAGAAAATTATTTCGCTTTACTTTACTCTTGACGACCGACTAGAACTGCTCAATGAGGTTTAACTCTGGTGAATATGGAGGAAGATATACAAATCGATATCCTGAGAGTTAGTATACTTGCTTATATCAGATGGGTTGTGAATAGGAGCATTATCCATAACAAGGTAATATACTTTCATTTCTAGATACTTGTACATTTCATCAAGAGTAGCCTTTAAAAAGCTCAGATAATGCCATGCTACTGGTCCCCTGTTATAAGCATCAGTCTCATGTCCAAGCTTTCTCTTTTTAATACGCTTTGGAACTCTCAAACTAACATCAATTAAGCCGGTGACAGATATTGCACCTAAAATTGATGTTACGTTTGCTGTGGTTGTAGGCACTGTAACTATTGCAGGAGTTCTTTTCCTTGACCAAGCTATATTTCGTTTCAAATTAACATGAAAGGCTGATTCATCAAGAAAGACTCAATTTTTTTTTTGCAGTCCAAGTTAGTATGCTGCCACTTTTGGACCCAATCGTACCTTTATCGAATTTAGTCACTGATTCTTTCCACAGGGTGAAACTGTGCTTGCTTAATGGATAAATTATATTGTGTTGTCATGAAGTTATAAACAGTACTACGAGAAACATTAAGATCTAAAAAAATTGGCCTTAAACTTTCTTCCACTTCAGTCAAAACAGCGGAAGCATTCTCATCAGTGTAATTTAAAAGAAATTGCTTATGTTTCTCCCCAAGAATACGATATCGACCTATTTTTTGCTTTTTCTCGAAAATGCTTTCAGAATCTTCTTAATAATGTCTGACCTATATCTGGGGTGCACGAACATGAATGCCTAACTGTCTTGCGGCAAAAGAAACATTCAGACATTTACTAAAAAAAATAGGTTAAAAAATCCAGATTTCTCATCATCAGAGTAAAACGTATAGTGTCGCTTATTGCATAGCTCCATGTTAACATCTTCACTATTCCTCTCGTCCACAGTTCAATGCATTATAGGATTAAGTCTTTCCGAATGTTCGTTCTGTAAAATTGAGTACGAGAACTTATTATTTCGATAGCAAACAGTTTCTCGTCAACAGCAAGATTCATAGGCTCAACTCCGTGCTCATCAACAACATGTCCTTGACCATCTTCGTAAAGAAATCGCATACTCATTTTAAATATCTGTAAAACAAGTTGTAATCAGGAAAAGGAGAGAAAAAGAGAGCAAGAAACTTATCAGTTCTCTTTATAAAAAAATAGAAATGCCAAAGAAAAATTACTAAGCGACATGTAAAAATAATTGACATGTGAATGTGATGAATTCAAAGAAGTTAAATAAGACAGTTGGTTTTGATAAAAGTCTTAAATATAAGAATATGATGTTTATTCAAGTGAAAAAAGGACACGTATTTATAGAGAATAGAAATAAGTGGATTGAGATGAATGTTATGGTTCGACGTATTAAGGCTACAGTACGAGATGGCATCGAATATCAAATTATCCAATTTAGAGATTGCATAATAATATTATTTGATATAGGGGAAGTGACAGTTCAGTGTATTAGTCTGTCTTCATTAATATAAGGATGAGATATATGTCTGTATATATCAGAATGCGACCTTATTTCTGGCCCAAGTGATATCACTGTTGGACACAAAGATTTTTGGGTGATATCAGCTTCTGAAACGGCAACTTTACTTTTCAAAATGGCTGTCTATTAATTAAATCATGGCTAAGCGCTATGAATTAAACCTAGCAGCATCTTTTCCTCTTACTATGTTTTATTTCATATAGTACTTGACCGATGATTTGTTTTTGCATTTACCGACAAAATTATCAAATGTCAACCATTTCTTTTATAGCCACCAATTATATTGTTTAAAGAGGTTCTTATTTAACAATCCTTTTGAGCATGTGATGTATATACATCGAATTGCCCGGATCAGTTCAACTTGAAAAGAGCAAGAAGATCTAAAAAATCCTTTTTGGGAACAAGGGTAAAAAAGGAAGGAGGTGCAGAAGTAAGAATTAAATGATGAAGGGGCAACTCTCGACAGGGTCGAGAAGATGGGTCAAATTTGATAGTTATAGGGCGGAACAAGGTCAAAAGACGTCAAGAAATTGAGATCGATGAGTCCAGACTGGATAAAGTAGTTAACGACAGCATTATAGACAGGGGTCTTAAGGCGATGGAAAGCGGTGGCAAGGCGGGAGAGGAACACATTACGAGCAATGTGGGTTTTGCGCTCAGTGGATTCATTGATAAAGTCAGAGTCGTGGATGATAGAGGGGTTCAGAGGGTCAAGGTCGTCTCAAACAACGATGTTGCACTTTCTCAATTGCGAGCGAAGCTCGGTTTCAAAACTGGTGTGAATGAGGAGGCTAGCCACATTTCGATCTGAATATTGAATATCCAGTATGCGGTGTGTGTTGATGTGCAACTTGCGAAGGTTGTCATGTATGTACTGGATGGGGAGGCGACGGTGGATGTAAACGTGAATGAAGGTAAAGCTGGATAAAGCGGCAGGGGGAGAGAATTATCTGACAATATCAGCCAAACTTAGTTGAAACGTAGAATTCTGATGTTTGAGAGTCTTATGTGGAGGAAGAGCATCATTATGAGGGAAGCGGGGACATTTGGAGGACATAGGAGGAAGACAAAAAAGAGTGGCTTCGGGTATAGATGGGGAAGCTCTGGGAGGAGATTGTGATTTCAGGATAGTCATGGCTTCAGAGGATACTTGCTTCTGTAAAGAAGCGTTCTCTTGTTGTGACTGGTATATCTTGGCGTTAGCAGCAGCTAGTTCTGCTTGTAGTCGTTTAATGTGTTTGTCGTGAGGAGACATACTAAAGTAGTTCCTAAAAAGTAAAAAAACGTAGTACAAGTGTTGGGGAAGCGAAAGAGAGGGCCATTTTAATTCTGGGTCAGCGACATTTTTATCCTGAGTCAACGACATTTTAGTTCTGAATCAAAGTCATTCTAGTTCTCAACCAACGATTTTTTATTATGTAAACCAGCGACAATTTCTGCCACTCAACGACATCCAACCCAAAATTGAAGACAAAATTTACCGGAAAAGGTGTACTTTATTTGTCAAATGGATGGAGACTGTATGATTTACTTTTATTTTTATGAAGAATAGAAGAAATGGCTTTTAATTCTATATAATTCCACGACATGTATGCCTGATAATTATTCAAGTGAATCCAACGTATGAAGTTGATTTAAAGTTCATAGTTATTAAACTTCATGATAGATAGATATTTATTTATTTATCAAATCATGTTTTAAAAGAAGCTTTTTTTTTTTCATTTCTATATTAGAATTCAAAACCCAAGCTCTTACTATTTGTATACAAAAAAAATCTATAATTGTACTCCAATTTACATTAAATTCCACATTTACCCTTTCTTTATTTGTTAGAAATGAATCAATAAAGCTTAGACAACCCACCTAAAGGGTATATGTACTTTATAGGTTGGTATAAAAGCATGTAAGTGAAGGGTAAAAGCATAATAGGACTACACGTAGTTAAAAAAAAACTTTATGAATCAATGAATTCAGAACAGCAATAAATACATTTCCAGCAGTAAGTAAGGATTGTGTTTGTAAATGAAGAGTCATCTTCTACAGGTCTCAAAGTTTTAACTTGACAATTTGAGCATTTTCTGACATCAGGGGAATACAAGACACGTCTTGTGATACTACATATTTCTATATTTGACAAAAAAAAGTGTCATTATTTTTTTTTCCTCTTTGAAAAGCAAAAATAATATATTTACCCCAAAAATGACCAGATTGGCATTGACTCATATTTGTATCCTTTATAATATGGACAGGCTCATTACAAACAGGACAAGGTTCTCTTGGTCTAATGTCAAATTCTTCAGATTCTCCAATAAGGGAACTACAGTATTGAATTTCATCCTCCAAGTTAAGCTCAGGACATTTGGTTTCAATCTTTCTATACAACAAAAGAGCATTTTCTCTAAGTGATTCATCTTTCCAAGTTAAACTAAAATCCAAGAGTAGCAATATATTCATTATGTCCGTATCTTTTAGAGAAAGGTTAATGACGTGTCAAAAGTATGTTTATGTGATACATACCATTATAATCTTCAAAGCTTGTTTCAGATAATTGGCTTGTATGATAGAACAAACAAGAGAGGAAATGGATTGATATACTTTTTCTGGCATCTTTAAAGATGTTATTAATTTTTTCTTCAAATTCACCATGTATTTTATAATTCTATATTAACAAGAGCGGTTTATAAGCGTCCTTAATGATATTACAAGCATACACTTACTTTGAGTTCAATTTCAGCATTGGTAATGATTCTTGCAGCTATAGTGGCAGGTTCAGAATAAATGGCTAGAGTAAGACCCTTTGTGTCTGTAAAGCTAAATACGAATCAATATCAACTGTGAATGTAAACAATAGAACGATCTAATAAAGCCTTACTCTAATTTTGGTTCCATGTGGATGTATGCGCGAAGAGTCTCAAACCAAGTTTCTAATGGAGTATAATCATCCTCGTGAATTAAATAGTCCAATGCTTCATGCAATATTCCCTTAAGTGGATAGTGAAAAACTAATATTCTAATTAATAAATATATTTAATTAAAATTTTATCCCATTTCATCTTACAAAAATCTGGATCCATGACATATTTCTTTAACTGTTCATACAATACAGCATCTTCTTTGCCCCGTTCTTTACAGAGAATGTGTGTTATATATGACTCATTTTGAGAATCGTATCTGTAGTGAATATCTACTTTGGGACGTAAGCTAGAAAGAAAAAAAAAAGAAAAAAAAAAGAGGGGACGGTTAATGTCTCTATTTTACGCTGGAAAACCAAACTTACTAATAAAACACAGTAGCCGAAAGACAACTGGGACCACCAGCAACACCCCAAATACAGGGATACGCTCCTACAACAGATAATATATCATCTTCTTCCGCTTTCGTCTGCTCCTCCATCCATTGCTGACTATATTTATGCAGGAGTTTTCGATTGATTTTGGCGTGCTCCACTTCATTCTCTTCGACTAATCCCATACTGGTCAGATCGTATATATGACCTTCTCCTTCATAGGTATAGCATTGAAACTGAGTTTTGTGATTCCAATGGCCTGCAGATAAACCCATATCCGAATGAACCAGGTCCTTTTCAGTCCAATCATGTTCAACAGCTATTGTATTATTTTTCTTGACTGTTAATTGTAAAAAACATACAAAGGTACATCTCGATACAGCAATATTTAGGTTGTTGGAGTTTTGATCCTAAAAAATATGTATAAAGAGATAAATAAGATATTCTATCTAGAAGCAACACATGGATATATACACTTATAACTTACAAAATCATCGAATACTTCAAGTAAAACAGCAGAGCCTGGAATACCTTCAAACCAAGTTTCAAGATGCTTAACCTTTACATCCTGAATAGCTGCGTCATTGGATATTTTCAATTCAATATGAGACAAGGCAACAGTACCATCCATACAAGTAGATACAATATAAGCACGCACTAAACATATAAATGCAGTTAAGATGCGGATTGATAACCGTAGTTATAGTTATAGTCGTAACCATAGTCGCAATCACAGTCATAGCCATAACCATAATCATACATCCATAAAACACATAGATATATTATATTAACTTACTTTTATTCTTTTCTTTTCTCCATGATGTCCATTTTACAAAGTTAATATAACCTTCATGTGGATTAAATGTTGTTAAATAGTCAATTCCTCCTTCTGTATGATAATTCCAAAGTGAGATAGAGCCTCCTTTATGACCGAGTGCAAGAACAGAACCTGAGTAATGAAAGTCAGTAGCATGGATTCTCTTTGACCAGTCCATAGCTAATACCAATATAAACATAGTCCATAAACAAAAGTCAAAGTCAATACGTGTATAACAAACAAACAAACAAATACAGAAACATTCTTTTTATATACAAATAGCTAATAGATAATGAATAATACCTAATGTGTGGTGTGGATTAAGCGTGTCACTTTCTTCAGATACATTTTCTTTTATCAAATGCGTCATATCAATATACTATTTATAGAAAATATCAGTTAAATTTGCTTTAATCCGCTATGAATTGTTTAATTACCAATTTCCAATCTGCTTGAGGTCCATCTGAGTTTTGATATAGAAGAAGTCTATGTTTGGTGGTTAAAACTGTCAAAAAACAGCTAATATGAAAATATAAGAATTGAATATCAGCTCCTTTTTCGTATTTACTCAAAATATAAATAAAAAACCTTTTTGTAAGAGAAAGACCAGTACAAGACCAACTAATATTTCTAAAGCCTTCTTCATTCAGCAGTGAAGTTTGGATCATATTTGGATCCACTATTAAATTTGATCAGTTTTGCGTTGTTTATAAAAATAGCGTCATATTAGCTTTACATATTGTTTCTTGAGCCCCTTTTTTAAGAGGAGGTAATGTAAGACCGACGTGAATATAACTTTCCAACTTTGAACCTGCATCGATAATTAAAGGTGTCTACTACAAAAAAAGAGAAATGGCAGGAGAGGAATTAGTTTTGTTCTAATGCACGCTTATTTCTATATTATTTATGCTTATTTTTGTCTACCATAATATGAACACTGTTATCAACACAGAAAGCAAGCTGCCCATCTTCATTCAAGTGAAGACAGTTTGTGATATAGGGTCGATTCTTAATGGCAACGCCAGTTTGACTTTCCATATGAAGACAATCAAGTAAAGGAGAAGAGAGTGAATAATAATGATAGAAAAAAAAAAAAGAAGGGAAAAAGGTTGCAGTCACGTTTTTATTGCTTTCATTGAAATACTATGATTGGCTGAATTGGATAAAATATAATGCCACTACAAGTATCATTCACTTCCAACTGTGCCGATTTGAAATCGACTCTAGAAACAGGCCCCTTTTATTGTTATTTGTAAATGGATCGTTGATATTTACAGAAAATAACAATAATAAATACTTACTGTAGCGTAGAAATATAAAAAAACTTCAGAAAGAATATCATCCTCACATTGTAAACTAAGCGTAGTGTTCCATGTGTTCAATAGAATGTTCTTTATGCTATCTGAAGAATAGTAATTCCCGGGTTTAACACCACGTATCATCAGCGCCTCATATATAGGATATTTTAAATATAACTGGACTGAGCTGTCAAAATAATCTATCCACCCCTGGATTGGGTTAGTGTCATAGCACGCAGGTTGAATGGTACGCATACAGCTCGCATGCTTTTCTAATTCATGTAACCAGAGCTCATTATAATCTTCATCGGGTTTCCAATAATGATTCATACTCTCGAGTAGGTCAGGCCTTTTATTTTCTATTAGTAACCTTGAAATGTTCCTGGTTGGTAGTGTGATCATGGAACAATATTCAATCTGATTGAATCATTGATGAACTGAAAATGAATCTCATTAAATCAACATTACTACTGTTTTTAACTTTACCAATGAACCATTGCAATAGTTAATCCATAAGCCATGTATAGTCCAATGATTGAACTAAGTAAAAAAATTATTAACTAACAAACTTAACCAACTACCTCAATACAAAATGTAGTTAGTATTCACCTGTTGCGGTTGCCAAAATTGACTGCGTTAAAGTATTTTTATTAAGTTAGCATATGATAATCGTAGTATTATAAATATCAGCATATGAAATATCTCCTTACGAAAACACAAATAACCCAGGATCAGCTTCAGCCATGCAGCCAGCATGTTTGGTATTATCTGAGCAACTAATTTCAAAGGGAGTGACAAAATGGGTAATAATGATAATAATATAAAAAAGGAGGACAATAAATAGCATTTGATTTATTATTAATTCATTGGTTTCTTCCTGTTTATTACAGAAAAATAAGGCACGTGAACAAAACTTTGATTTTTTTTTATCAGGGAGGTTAAATTAGGTTAAAAGGAGTGTGAAAGGAGATTTTGGCTAAATGATAATTTTCTCATCATGTAAAGACATGCTGTTCCATGTAGCATGGGTCGGGGACTTCTCTGCACCAATATTAGCCCCAAGATGTGCATACAGTGGCACAGTAACAAATTCAACAGAAGGATATCGATTAAACTGTTGACTTGATAGAGCATTATAGCGATCATCGAATTCAATAACAAGGCACTATCCAATAGTCTGAGTATAAGAGCATAGTTTATAACATTTGATTGAATTAGACTTACATAAATCGCTTTGAAACTTGCATGGGAACTAATTTGAATTTGCTTTGATACATCTGCCAAGTCAGATCCATTCTTACTGAATCTATAATTGATTCCTCTAATATTTTCTGTTGCATTTACTCGGTTACAGATATTAACAATTGATTCCTCAAACTTAAAAAAAAACAATTAATTTGTTTTTCATATATTATTATTTTTATTGTTATTATTAAATATTTTAATACCCTTTGTCTTAATACTCGATGTCTCCAAACAAAAAGAATCGTAGTCATTATCATAAAGAAAGGAAGCACAACCAAACCGTAAGAGCTACGAGTATAAACCCATAGCAAATAATTTGATACAATGGCTATGATCCATAATATCCAAATAGATAACACCCAAACCAATTTATTACCAGGAGGTGGGCATTTCTGCACCATCTCGTTAAAGAGATTAATGGTGGAGCAAAAGTCAGACACGGATAGCTGTCAACGGGTCCAATTATTTACTCTTACATATAAGAGATATATAGACAAAAATAGTTGTCAAAATTTATTAATTAATTCACTTACATAGCCTTGAAGATCAAACGTGTATTGATCATCAAATTTATTATTTATTAATGCAAAACGAACAGACTTCATAAAACGAAAGTAATGGGTGTAGTAGTGTTTTGAATAAGTGGAAAAGAAGATTTATTTAATTTTTTTATTTTTATTTTCTTGTCATTTTTTTTAATAATACAGTGGACTCCTTGAAATCGAGGAGACAACAAATCTAGGCGAGACCTAGTAACTTGTTATGGAGCTCCAGTGCCTTTCTTTCACCAGCAGTAGCATCTTCTTTGATTTTATAGGTTTCAAATCCCATGTTTACTCTTTGGATTTCACTTAAATCTTTAGGACGAGGTCTTTCAGTAATATTTTCCTCACAGTGGTTTGCTGGGAAGTCGGGAGGTGTACTAT
>VCJD01002750.1:26717-39439 GCA_024140245.1 Backusella tuberculispora | reverse complement strand
TTTTTTTTTTTTTTTTTTTTTTTTTTTTTCGTGTTGATATTAAACTACTTACAGTCCTTTCTCAAAAGCTTCTCTCTGTGTGGCTAAATACTTTGAGTTGATGTGGCACATGGGAACAGAAGGAATATAAAGCACTGATGAATCAGTTGGCATATTATTTACAGGTTCAACAGCATGAACTTGGTCACAGTGCCTATAAAATATAAAGATAAATAAACTTCTCCTTTAAATTTGATGGTCATTTTACTGTTATATTTACCAAAAGATAGCATCACCAGGATTCATCAAGGGTAAAGAAACCATAGATTCACGAATAAGAGGGTAGTCTTGTGCTGAAATATATTGACATAATCCGGGAAGAGCACCAAAGAAATCACTAATTATGAAACGAGATTATATTTAATCCCTGATATATACACCTAAAACCTATATACCGCAGTCGCATCATTTACTTACTTGGCTGATAAGTTTTCTTCCAATAAAGGTTTCATCATAAAGTAACCAGTACTTTCTTTAATAAGAGGACAAACACGAAGACTTCCACCGTTAGGTTCGATACGACTCATAGCAACCCATCCCTGGAAGTTACGGAAAACTGAACAACCACCAGCAGAATTATAGTAGTCCATAATAGCTTCAACACGATGAGTAGCATCAAAAGCGTCATGCTCCTATTTAAATAATAATAATAATATATCGTTAAGTACTATCCTGTTGATCCAAATGTCATTATTCCGTTACCTCCCAGTTTCCATTTAAAATATTGGTGTAACATCTTCTGTATTCAGGGTCCAACCAGCGTTCAACTGAACCACTATCAATATGCTCCTGCAAAGCAAAGCTGGAATCACCAGCATGGCGAATTCTAAGACGATCACAATAGGCCAAATTCTTTGAAAGATCGATAACAGTATCATCAGTTGCATGCCACAAGTCATTCAAAGCCAAGGTAGCGGTGTTAAAATTAGGATGACTTCTGGCGTTAATCTGAGATTCGGACCAATAAACCTCCCAAACCTGGGGATCGTTTGCGGGGAAACCACTAATTTCTTCTCTGTTTTTCTGGATATAAGATTGAATCTGTTCCTTGTAGCCCTTGGCCTCCTTTTGATCAATCACATTACGAATAACGACGCAACCACGCTTACGAATTTCAGGAAGCATATGTTCTGGGAATTTACCGTTGGCTGCAATGATTTCTCCTAAAGTGATTTGTGGAATAACATCAGAGCCTTTCTCTTGGATAATCTTCTTCTCTTTTTCAAAACTCTCAAGTAGACGCTTGTAAGATTCAGTAAACGATTTGGGATCTTTTGAAGCGAGCTCTTTCTTCAAATCAAGGAATTTTGCATCGAGAGTATTTTCTTTGGCACCAAGGTGTCCAAAGACAGAGCTGATATCACCCTTGGGTTTAGTTGCATTGGCCATTGACATCATCATTTTTTGTTATTTTTATTTTTGTATAATAAATAAATAAAAAAAGTCATCTTTACAAATCCAAGTACAGTCCTTTTATATTGTCGAAAAAACAAGTTAATCTCAGCGGAGAAAAATCCCTGCCGTGGCTAAATTCATTTAGCATTGTGAGAAAAAAAACAAATAGTTCAGCTGGAATTCAGAGCCATTCTAAGGATGAACGGAGACCGCGGATATATTTTCTGATTTAAACTTTTGCGGGGAGTGGACTTGGTGTACAGGTGGAGTAATCCACAGAAATTTTTTTTAATTTTCATTAATTCCAGAAGTTACATCATTCTTTACATCGCTGTCTAAACCTCTCATACCCCGCTTTTTAGTGCTCTTTTGCCGTGTTTGCAATATTCTCATCAAAGCATTTCGTTTTTGTTACACAACTTTATATTCCTGGAACCAGGTTTTTTGTTTTATAAACAAAATAGTAAAGGTCATCAGTAGCATGACCACAAAAAAAAGTACTTTTTTCTGGTTTTTTCTAAATGTGTATTTATATAATACAGAATCAATATAAAATAGACTTTTCTATAATATACGTTCATCTTTCTTCTTTCTTACTCATTTTGTGTGCACCTACGTGTGATTTAGTTTAACACTTACTTGACTCTCCTAGTGCTACACTTATATATGGACTAATGGATTCACTCAACCTTAAAATACCTAGCTACATGGTGTATTGTGTCATAATATCCTGTCTTGGCTCTTTTTGCAATGGTTGGGTTACAGGATCAGCGAATATTCCTGGTCAAGTCACTCACGCCTGTGCCAATGGATCCGCACATATTTTTAGTAACGTTTTTCCTGATTGTATACCTATGAACAACACACTCTGGGGTTTTGCTGTTTCATCTTTTTGTATTGGTGGATTCATTGGTAGTATTTCTGGTGGTTCACTTCAAACAAAGTTTGGTCGTAAGAAAACTATTATTTTCAATAACATATTTTGGATCTTCGGTGGACTTCTGATATCTGTCGCAGTCAATTCGACCATGTTTATTTTTGGGCGTATACTTTGTGGTGTTGGCTGTGGTATCAGTACACTCGCCACATCAACATATATTGGTGAAATTTCTACGGTTAAAGCTCGTGGGAGTATGGGTATATTGAATCAATTTGGTCTTGTTATTGGTATTTTGGCTGCTTCTGCTATTGGTCTTCCTCTTGCAACTGTTCTCCTGTGGCGAATCAATTATGTGATTGTTGCTTTTCCTGCCCTTATTCAGCTTATATTAATGAATACATGTGCCGAAAGTCCTCGATATTTAATATTTATTAATCGATTTGACGAGGCAAAAAAAAGTCTCCAAAGTCTCCGTTCGAATTCAAACATTGAAAAAGAACTTTTCATAATTGTGGAGGGGCAATTTGGTACCAATGCTGCTAAGGAGCTTCTGAAAGAAGAAACAAAAAACACAAACACAAATACAAACACAAAAACCAATGAAAATGAAAACGACAAATTTAGTTTTGAAGGTTATAGGCTTGAAGATTGTGAGGTAGTAGGACGAGAAAACCGACGTGAGGCTTTAAACGTGCTTCAGATTTTTACTACTCCAGTTATTCGTCGAGTCACAGTTATTGTTATAGCCCTTCATGTAATTCAACAACTCACCGGCGTGAACTCGGTGTTCTACTATTCCACCACTATTTTTAACACGATGTTTGATTCCAGAATGTCTATGTATATGGCCATTATGGTAACGATTGATAATTTTGTTTTCACTGTCATCTCTATATTTTTAATTGATCGCATGGGCCGTCGCCCTTTACTTCTATTGTCAGAAATAGGTTCATGTATTTTTTGTATCCTTTTGACAGTTGGGTGTGTCTATAACATTGGACCTTTACTAATAGTTTCTGTCTTTGGTTTTATTGCATCGTTTGCTGTTGGTGTTGGACCAATTGCTTGGTTAACCGCGTCCGAAATAACGCCCACATATGCTTTATCATCTGTCGGTGCCGCTGGAATCGCCATAAATTGGGCTATGAATTTTCTTAACGGTCAATGTTTTCCAGTTATTTTTCAAGCTATCCAAGGCTATTCATTTATTATCTATGTGGGTGTTTCTGTTCTTGCTTTTCTATTTACATATTATATGGTTCCTGAAACAAAGGGTCGTCCTATGGAAGAAATCATTAAAAATTTTCAGTAGTTAGCACATGTACTCAAAAGCCATTTTTTCTTTTTTTTTTAATGAATAACTATAAATTAACTTCCATTAAAGTTTAAATACATCAGACGTACTTTAAATATAATTTACTATTCATACTTATATATAAACGACAATTTTCATACAATATTAATTTAAGATATTATGATTTCTGTAAGTTGTATTGAAATAACATGACTCGTGATTTACTAACAAATTTTTTCTATTATTTTCCCTTTTTTTTTGGATTATATATATAAATGAACTTTTAAATAGGAAACCAGCATTAGCTGTAGTTCGTTTAGGTGTAAAACAGCAACTACTATATTCTTCTCTTGAATTAACAATCTTACATTGATGAAAAAAAAATAATCCTTCTTTCAAATAAGTGTTTGCTTGTGTTTTTTAGTATCATTTCTTTTTAATTAAACTTATTTTACTGTTGCTACATATTTATAACTATAGAGAAAAAGCATTAAAGTGTAAGATGATATATTTTTTTTAAGAAAAAGTTATATTAAATAAACACGAATACCCACAATAAAACTTCAAAATATTTAACAGATAGATTAATTAGATTTTTTTTTACTTGTCACTATTAAATTTATTATGGTCTTCTTTCTAGAAAAATAGTCGAGTCACTGTAAGAAATGCTGCTCTCAGCATAACTTTTCCAGAGTAAGGCAGATCTAACTTGAAACTTTTGCACTGGAGATAAAATAATTCAAATTCATGTTCAGTGTTAATATCTACACCTTTTCATCCATTTCAAGACTAATAGAAAATATGACACAATTAAACAGTAAGAACTTATCTTTTTACAACCATACGTATATCCAAATTCTGTGCTGTCAACTTAAAAAAAACTGAATAATCCGGAAACTGAGATTCTATTCAAAATTAATATTTTTAGGAGTATTATACTTTGACTTTGCTTTAAATATTATGCCACTCAACAATGCAGCCGTATTTCACTATTTTTATTTCCAAATATGGTCGAAAAAGATCGACAAAACCCCTCTATTGTACGCAAACTCACAAAAAAAAATAGCGTTGCTCATTTTGGTGATCATTTAACGATGTAGCACGTGATACCTTTCTGTGTTTTAAATGAAATGATGCCTTGCAATTTTTTTCATCTCCTTTTCCTTCTCTTTTCTTACTGGTATCCCTTTTTTTTCTTGCCAAATATGACAGCATTCCAAGCACATGATATATCAATGCAACTACCAGATGGTAGATGGTTGTTTAAAGATGTAAGTTTTGATTTAGAAGAAGGTCAGATTCTTTGCTTGAGAGGTCCTAGTGGTGTTGGGTAAGGTTGCACAAAATACCGAAACTAGAACTTGACTAAAAATAAAACTACAAAAAAAAAATGGTTTAAAAAAAAACACAGAAAGACAACTCTTTTAAAATGCATTGCTGAGTTAGTTCCATATGAAAAAGGTTATTGTACTTTGTTTGGTAAGGATGTAAACTCTTTTGGAGTTCCCAATTGGAGATCAAGGGTACTTTATGTACCTCAAAGACCTTCTGTTCATCCTGGCACGCCTCTTGATTTCTTTAATATGGTTAGGAAATATGCCAGTCAAAAAAATAGAAAAGTCGATGATCCTGTAAGTTGGTCATGCCACCATTTTTTTTTAGTGTGTACTTATTAGCTGTATTTTTAGGTCAAGATTGGTAATGATTGGAATCTTTCAGAAGCACATTTCACTGAAAAGTGGAGTAATCTGTCTGGTGGTGAAATGCAACGTGCAGCCTTGGCAATTGCAGTCGCTCTTAATCCAGACGTATTGTTGTTGGATGGTAAAAAAAAAAAATGTTTATTATATATATATCTACGATATAGTGTATTATGCAAGTATACATTTGATCTAAACATTTTTGATATATTACTAGAACCCACTTCAGCTTTGGATCCCGATTCAGTTAAACTAGTCGAATCTACACTAAAATTAAAGACTTGTATCTGGATTACTCACGATCCCAGACAACAAGAGCGTGTTTCTACCAATACATTAACATTGAGTCAATATAGTGAGGTAACCCCAACTCAATCTGTTAATGGTGAAAGTAGCAGTAGCAGTGCAAAAACTATTGGCATAGATATGTAGAAGCTTTATTTGTCCTTTTTCCTTTCCTTTTTTATTTTTATTTTTATTTTTTGATAGATACTATTATATTGATGCTTGTTTAGGTTGTAACATGTACCTAAATGATAAATCAATATAAATTGTAGTTATAAATATGGATGCATTCAATATCATTTTATTTATTATTATAATTGTTACTGTTATTACTTACATTCTAACTGCAAATAACCCTTGAGGAAGGCCCTGTTGCAAATCTTCTTTAATAACTGTCAATCCAGCTTTATCAAACAGTGCCTTTAATTCATCGTTTGTTCTAGTAATACTACTGTCCTCTTCGTCAAATAAAGCTTCTCTAGCATTGTTTTCCTTTACACCAATAAGTCCCTCGGGCGTTAAACCAGTAATGCATCTTTTAAAGAATTTAACGAAATGATCTAACAAACACGCAATAAAAGTGTTAACACAACGGATAAGGAAATATATATCCATATATCGATTTTGTTTGTACCATCTGTCAAATGACCCAATACCCATTGACACCATATTAAATCATATTTTTCTGGTTCAGGTGTGAATTCTTGAAGACCTTTACAATACACTTCACCGACTCGTCCAGTCTCTATTTCCTTTGCTAGATATCCACTCTTTGCCTGTTCCACGAATGGACGTGCTTGTTCAACAAGATCTACCTTTTCAAAGGGAACTTTTAACAAAAAGTTCTTTGTGACACGACCAATACCGGCTCCACAATCACAAGCATAGCCATTCTTTAATACAGGCTCTTTTTTTAAAACGTTATTAACTCCACGAACGCCATGAACAAATTCGTCAACAAAGGATAAAGAGCCTTTTACATCGATTGGATCAACTACTGCAAATCCACCCAACATGCCGTCAACAGAAGGATCTACTCCATTCCAGTAATCTTGAGCATTTGTATACCATTCAGGCTTTTGCATAAGCTCTTCCGTATTCTCCTATAATCATAGTATATAAAAATAAGCGATATTGGTTATATCTTCATATAATATGTATAAATTCAAATTACAGTTGACATTATTGTTGCGATCGAGATAAAAAGTATATCAAAAGTAATGAACACAAAAAAAAAATTTCAGTAAAAGCGAATTCAAATTTTGATTGGCCAGATAAATCGCTCCGTGATCATAGTGTGTTTTATATAATACTTTTGTTAGTTAAGGAGTTCTTTGTCATAAACACTCTAAACTATATAAGCCTGCTCTATCCATCCACTTTTTAGACCATTGTTATAACTCGACTACTTATATTTTTGAGTGAAGTACAATGAATAAAGTAAAAGAGAGGTAAAAAGCTCTACTATGTACCCACTCTTTATGTCCAACTTTGATTGGCAAGCCCAAAATAGGAATGACCCAATGTTGTGACTCAAAGTTTAATTCTTCAAATTGTAAATCAAATAAACTATAGTTTCTTTTCTTTTCTCACTATTGTTATTAATAATAATAATAATAATAAAATGCTATCTAAAGTATCTCTTCCAGCGAGCATATATCAGATAATGCTATCACACGCTTATTCTACTGAAAAAGTAATAAAATAGATCAATCAAGTAAAAATAGTAAACTAACAAATCAGTCATAATAAAAATAGGAAGAGATCATCGGCATGTTAATTGGCAATTGGAAGGTAAATGAATAACCTACATTCCTTTCGAAATAGCCTTTAGTTTCTTAACTAGTTTCATTTAACTCAAAAATAACAAAGACGATTCCAAGTAACAATCCCTACTTGGCTGCTCGTACGGTTGCAAAAGTAGAATACATCTCCATCTTTACTCGATCTGACAAACGCAAGGATCGTGTTGAAATGTCGCCAGAAAATCTTCACTTGGCAGCTTTACAAGCAGAGGAATATAGTAAAAAAACCGGAGAAACACAAGTGGTTATTGGCTGGGTAGCAACGATATATAAATAGTGTCGAATAAATGAATAAAAATGATCAAGTGGGCTGATTACTTCTTATCTTTCTATAGTATCACAGCCATCCACACATCACGGTATTCCCTTCTCATGTAGGTAATATTTATATAACATAGCAGTTGGAATAAAAGTAAAGAAACATATATGGAATTGAAGTTGTATTTTAGATGTCCAAACCCAATTAAGTCAACAGTTGATGGATGAGCGGTTTTTTGGCATCATCATCTCCTGTTTTAATTCAAACACCGAAAATGTAAGGCCTCATCGTATACATATTAGATAAAAATAGATACGACTCAATAATTCATTTGATTGTTAGGTAGAAAAGATGCAAATTACTTGTTTTCAATCTGAAATGATAAACAATACACCGACAAAAGTAAACATTCCATTGGAGATTGAAAAAGAAGAGTCGGTTTCTAGTGAAATACGACAAGCTTATGTTCTGCTTCCACAAAGCATGTATGAAGAACATAATAAAGAATATGCAACTGTAAACCAACGTATCTGTTATAATACAAACGCAAAAAATGATATGAATAGTTTACCTCAAAGTATCACTCAATTATACAATGCTGGAATTTATGGTCAATCAATCAGTAGCTTAATTGATAATCTTGTTGTCCCTACCACACATTTACTTGATCTTAGATCAAAAGAGTTAGATAGACAGGTAAAATATTATATTATAATAGTTATCTCATATCGTGTATTAATACTGATATATATATTTACTCTGTGGGTTAGATCAAGCAATTGAATCAATATAAGCAATACTTACTATCCACTCCTCGCTCACAAAGACAATCACCACAACAGCAAAGTAATAAAATAGAAGACTTTTTAATCGAGCTCTAAATAAATAAATAAATAAATAAATTACCTTTGAAGAACAACATCCTATATCGCTTGTCTCAGTCAAAATGTCATATATATATAATGTATGATTTTTCACTGAAAAAACACGCTCACGATATAATCATGTGTTTATTCTACATGACTTATCAAGATTCTCGTTGCATACACTACGTTTTCCAATACAAATTATATTAGGATGGAGTCGCTTCTAGTTTAAGATCATATTTACCTAAATACGCTCAAAACTTCATAGATCATGCAGTTAGCGTTAGAGAAGATATGATTGGCGGAAAAGTAGAGCAGCCATGAAGGGGTGTTTTTTTTATTGTAATTATATTGTTTTTGTATATATAGACTCAACCTTGTTGATGAATTATGCGATTTTACTGATGCTATTATCTTGTACGATGCATCTAATATCTTTACATTCCAAATTTAAATCAGAGAGAAAAGCTGGAGTGATAGAGAATTCAAACTTTATTCTTGATAATTGTTGCTTTTGTTTTATTTATTATTCTCGCTTACTTGCTTCATTTTATTATTACTAAAGAATAACACAAAGAAAAAAAGAGTGGTTTTTTTTCTCACTTCAAAGATCAACAGAAAGACTTTGAAGGGATCACTATAGAATCTTTTCTTCTTTTGCTTTCAAAAGTTATTATTTACTGTAAGTAGTACCTTTACTTTTGATTTATTAATAAAGTGATTGTTGTTGTTGTATATTTGTTCGATGTCTAAAAACTAATATATCTGATATATTATATATACTAAACAGTTCATCAGTACAATTTCCTCCGTGCAAGTATCAAATGCGCTTGGCTGCTTGATAAATTTTCATGCTTTATTTTTATCGCGAAATTGAAACCATCGAGAATCTTGAAAGCTTACTGATGTCATCAAGAGCTAATATATATGCGGTACTTATTTAAATCTCAAAACGTTAAGCTGTATTCGAACAAGATTTCATTGCTAAGTTTTGGGGCATATATATTTGAAGAAGTATTTAATAACAGTGCTTTTATACATTCACTGGTACGTCCAACTTAAATATTGCTAAAACATACATAGTTGCTAAATTATATACAGTAAGAACTGGAAAATTGGATGCTGCATTTTAGCATAATTTAGATTTTAGCATATTTTTGTTGATGAAAAATGACATTTAAAGTCAATAGAAACCGTTTAGATCTAATTGTTTAGGTATGAGAATATTATAATATAGAATATAGAATATAGAATAACAAAAATTTTCATTATGCAGTATCCAATTACAGTCCCCACTGTAATATAGTTTGATTAGAGGTAATACAAAGTCAAAAAAAGGCTAAAAATGAAAACATTGACATGAAGATTAACTGTCGGCTGTATGCCATTCAATGTATTAAAGATTTTTATATTCTAGAAACCTTCAATACTATTACATTTCCTACATCCCATCAAGCCATCAAAGAAAATGTAGTCGAAAGATTGATAAGATATTTGGAAATAAAAAAGGTAATGGCACCAACTTCTAAACAATATTTTAGCATCTTTTTCATTAAAATTTAATTTTGCAGGAGGTGTGTTTGAACATTAAAAAAAAATTAATAAAAAATAATAGTTTAAATACAACAACAGCGAAGATGGACAGTATTCTCATGGATGAAGAAAAAAAAACGAGGAAAAATCTGGTAATCCGTGCCATGGTTTCGACTTCGGGAGATGAAGAGGAGGAGAATGATGAATACATTAATAATAAAAAAACACATACATATGTTACAAACTCTTCAAGTCATTCTTTATTTTTCCTTTGAATACCAGATAGAATAAAATATATTTCTTCAAATATTTCTAGTTAGTTAAATATAAATAAACATATATCTGTGGATAAGCAGTTATAATCTAGAAAATAATGGTATATTACTTGAGTTTTGTATTAATTCTAAATCTTTAATCAGCTTCTTTGAGGACTGGCACTCAACACATTTTCTGACTTCACTTCATCAATTGAACTATTTGTTTTCTTAAGCCAGGGAATATTGCTATCTAGTTTTTTTTTTCCTTGCCTCTTCATTTTTTAATATAACCAATAAATGTACCTATTCCCAATGCGTTTAATACTGTTACAGTGTGTGTCGTAAGTGGGCAAATATATGAAGCTTCAAAAATGTACAAACTACCAATTCAGACCAGATTTGGGTCCTGTAGCACATATACCTAAACGGCATGCAATGCCAAAATATATTTATTTATGTTATTTATTTATTTATTTATTGATATTAAATTTTAATTATACAAGTTTTTCAAATTATTATTATTATTATGATTATGGGAATAATAGAGGGTGTTACAGGTTATTAGAAATATAATTAGATGATATAAAATTGGGAATATAATTTACAGCGTTTACGGGTCAAGTTCTCCTAGTTGTCTTGCCATTTCTAAGTTTTTGCTATACATGACTAGTGCCTCCTTCTCCATTAGTTCTATCTTTTGTTCTAGTTTTGAGATGGACTCTCTTAATTCTAACTCTTTCTGGGTCCAAAATTCGGTTTGTGTTTTCAGTTCTTCTTCTGCGGTTACTTTATCTAATTTTGCTTTAATAAATAGCTTTTGTTGTTCCATTTCTTGTCTCTCTTTTAATTCAATCTCGGATTCTAATTCTCCTACTTGGCAGGATAAGGCACGGGTTTCTCTTGAAATGTCCAACTTGAATATGTCAGATTCTTTTTTGTATTGATTTTCGAGTTCGTACACCAACTCAGAGTGGCGCGTTTCTAACTCCTTTTTAATTCGTTGATCAACGCCTGAACCAATTTGTTCAATCTGACGCTCTTTCTTCTCCAAGACAACATTGAGTTTGGCCAATTGCCCGTCTCTTTCAGCAACGGTTCTACGTAATGCAAGTTCAAGATCAGTGTCATGCTGTGGAGTGGCTTTGGCTTTCTTTTGGAGAGCGACTACAGTTTTTTCACAGGCAATTAGCCTTTTTCGTAATTCTTCCTTTTCAAGATTGAGTGCTGATACCTCGGATTCATGTATAGCGGTGCGACGTGTTGCTTCTTGTTGCATGGTACGTTGCGTATCGATTGATTTTCGTGATTCTTCTCTCAATTTCTCTATTTGCGCTAATTGTTCACTGTAAACTTGTTCGAATTCGTCTAGTTGTGCTTCTGATTCCCTCAAGAGTGCTTCCAATGCCTCCATTTCCGGATCGCCATCGCTACCATAGTTGCATTTCGATTGAGCAATATTTTCAAGCTCTTCTTTAAGTCTTTTGGCTGAGTTTGCATGTTGCTCGCGCTCCTGTTTTACTTGGTCCATTTCTTCAAGCATGATTTCCATTTCTCGACGAACATCGTCTAAGAGCTGTTCAACTTCGTTTGATTCTTCTTTGCTTTCTTTTAGAGTATACTTTAGATTTTCGATCTGGTCACTATGCTGTTTTGACATGCTTTTGATGGTTGTGTTCAAGTCTTTAATTTTCTGTTCAAGTTTTGGCATGAGTTTTAATTTTTTCTTCAGGTCTGTATGTTGTTTCGAAAGTTTCTGGAGTGCTTCTATCAATCTCTCATTTTTTTGCTTCGACACGTTCTCTTGGACTGGATTTGGAGAATCGATGTCCGTCATCCAATTTTGTACGAAATTCAAGATGTCTGCTGTGTGACCCTGACTATCGATTATTTCTTTTAATTGGTGTAATTTAGTCCTTGTGTCCGACACAGTAATAATCGGTGTCTTACGTGAAATGAAAAAATTATCTATATGTGATGACATTTTTTGAACAGTTGTTTGGTACGCTTTGATAGGCATGTTTTTTTTGTCAAGTTGCTCTTGAAGAAGCGCAACATGGTTTTCCAGAAAATCAATGCGTTCTTGAGCTGTCTTTGAAGTTGTATGGGTATATTTTTCATTTTCAGTGATAGAATGGTTGATTGCTGGTAAACTCTTTGCATGAAGTATTTTGATACTAGAGCGATTACCAGGAGAGTATGAACGTCGTTTGGTGGTATCTGATGAAAGCGAAGAAAATGATGATCTTCTTGATTCATCCCACATACTACTTGTCGGTGAAGCTATAGTGTTTATGTCAGAATCGTCCTGTAATGATTTTAAATCGTTGTCGTTCTCTTTTATATTAAAGTCTAGATGTATCATTTTTAAGAAGAATTAAATTATATATATAAGTAAAAAATAAAGGATAA
>VCJD01002750.1:0-15784 GCA_024140245.1 Backusella tuberculispora | reverse complement strand
TTTTTTTTACCTTTGTACTAAACTCTAACTTTGATCTCTTTTGGAATCGAGTAAATTCTTTATCGTCATGCATTTTAACCAATTCTTGAACCGGAACAAGAACAATTGGCCAACCAAAACCAATAAAATACACAAACCAAGGTATCTTTGAAAGCTCAAATGGTCCATCCTTCAACGAGACAGCACAGAAAGCAAATTGCAAAAGCATACATAATACAAAAGCACACATCCATACTCTATTTTTAAATGGAGGGAATTCGATCAATGAGGATGTGCGATGAAGAAAAGATGGTGAGACACAAGCCAGGTACCATACAAATGCAACTAATACAAAATTTTGTGCATAACTTATTGCTGACTGTTCCTCAGCTGTCCAATGATACCATCCCATTCTACCAAACTTTCCAAATGCGTCGGATAAGTTTATATCCAAGCAATATATAAATATCCTATTGTTGTTATTTTTAGTACAGTTATTTCGAGCTAATTAGAGAGAAGCATCAAAACAAACTTACATAGCATACATAGCAACGCACATTACAATGACTAGGATGAAACGTAGCACAAAGTAAGTCATAAATCTCCAAAAATCAACAAGATGTTCGATATTTTTGCCAGGCATGAGTAACATAATACCATCTTGATGTGGCGTGAAGAGCATCGACATAGACAAGAGCGGTAAGATGACCCACATGATCCACAGGATCTGATATCCAGTCAACAATGGTGGCAAAAGAATACAAAAACTCAATAAAAGCATCAATGACAAAGACATACATCCAGAAGCATAAAATGCAAATCCCTAAACAAAAAATTTAGTATCAAAAATAGCTGTAATCTACATAGGTTCATTTATATTACCATTCTGACAGAGTTTAGTAATCTTCTTGCATCGCGTATCAATTGAGTCACTGCATATAAACTGGTTTCGTATTGCATAAATAGACCACAAGGTAAGCTACATAGAGATGCACCCACTGCCAAAGGAGGCTGGCGATCATTCGTAGAAAGTCGACCTTTGCTCTGAGCTCTTGTATGCATGGGTTCCATAGCTATACTTACATCGGACTGAGGAATGATTTAACATGGTTAATATATTTTACATTGTATTATACATACATATGTATATATATAAGGAACTTACCAATGCAAATGATTCTGTATTCTTCGTGTTCAATGCATTTCCAATAGAGCATACTACCTCACCATTTTCTTGAAAAATACGAATCATTTCTTTCATAGCACGTGGAGTACATTCAGCAAATAAAGAAACATGGAGTGGAATATCATCTACATTCTCCAAATGAGGACGAATTTCATCAATGCCACGTGGAAGTTGAGCTTTGATATCATGAGTTTGAAGATACCCGTTCCCACAATTTTCATCATCAGGATTAGATAGTAAGATGCAACTATTCCAATCCGTTTCTAAGCCAAGTCTTTCAGCAAATGCCTTGGATTCTCTTTCAGCAGTAGGTGAAAAATATACAAAACGAATACCAGCTAAACCCAAATCTTCAATAAAATCAACTACGTTCTAAATGAGGGAAAATGGTAGAAAAAAAGAAAAAAAAAAAAAGAGGAGGGTTAAAAAGTGATAAAATAAATTGTATCAATAAGTTACCTGTTTTGGTTGATGACACATAGCAGTCAAACCAAGGAAAATTTGACCTTTTACTACTTCTTTATAGAAAGCAGCTTCTTCTTCTTCATTAACGGGTTCATCATCTTCAAATGAATAGTCGCTAGAATCTGTTTCAGAGGAACCGCTTGTTAGTATTGTAGATTTTGAATGACGTCTATTTTCATTTGAAGGTTCAGCATTTTGTGAATGAGAGGACAAGGACTCTGATGAGCTCTCCGAGCTAGAGCTATCAGAACTATCAGAACTTGGAGGCTTATAAGGGAGAACAACAAATGCACATCCAGGATCTTCATCTTCGTCATCAGATGGATTTAAGAAGGGTATACGTGCTCCATTTACGGTGTTAATTGGACGATAGGCATAGGCAATGCATTGCATATCATGAACCATTGCATTTTGGAAAAAATCATTGATTTTCTTTTCCATCTAAATAAAACAAAGGGCGTAAATACACAAAAGCCTAATATCAATAGTATAATTCTCTTACAGTTTCACTCATGGTTTGAAGTGAAGTGCCATCCCAATAATCAGAGCATTTATCCATAACAATAGATGGGTGTCCATCAGTAAGTAACTGGTAACTGCCTAAGAATAAAAAACCATTATGTTGTCAACAATACTTTTTATTATTATTATTATTATTATTATTATTATTATTATTATTATTACCTGAAGATCTCTCCTCAAACACAGTTGACAATGCATTGGGTACTTCAAATTGGTAATATTTGCTATATTTGTATCTTGGAGTGTTCAATATTTCATGGTATGGTGCAAATGTATAAGTCTCGGCTCTTAATGAAAATGACTGTAGCGCTTCCTCTCTAAAGCCAATACATTTACCTAACCTACATAAACAAGCTATGTACATTTAAAATATACACATCAGTTATCTTAAGCATTATATACATATATATGTATTTCACATACATTGTCTTGCAGGAGCTGTTTTGCCATAAACGTGTAGCTTTGATCTTCTGCGATGGTACTCTGATCTTTTGCGACTTTGAAGAACGCCACAATTTGTATTAAGCATGAAATTCAGACCCAAGGGCTTCAAACATCTATTAAACCAATTAAACCAATAAGGCTATTTAATATATAAAGAGATCTTATTTGCATGATTATTTACGGTAAATATTGCTCCCAGTCCTGGTCTTCAAACTTTAGACCAGATGGTTCATCTGAATCTTCTTCTACATCCAAATAAGTAATATCTTCTTCGTTGTTTGGGAACATTAACTGCTCTACTGTTGGAAATGGCTAATGAAAAATTTAATACAAGTACTTTGATAGCCAAGTTTATGAAAAAAAAAAGAGAATAGCTTACATTGGCAATGGTACCTTCACGATCCAAACAGCAAATAACAGTTGTGCTTCCAAGAGATTCTAATAAATTAGTAGATCGGGTTAAAGATAATCGGTCCCATTTAGTGAGTAGTGATAAGAATCTATCCCATACCGCATCTAACCAAAAAGAAGCGAGTAAGTATAAGTATAAAAACAAGGTGTAATAATATCTACTTCTAAACATCACACACTTACTTGGACTTAATTCCAAATCCTTAGTGGGAGGGGGAGCTTCTGCATCAAATTCATCCACTTCATCATCATCTTCATATTCTGTCTTTGATATTTGTAGTGCTTCAAAAAGAATCAGCAGTTGAGCGTTACCAAAGCTGCGAGCAATTAACCACATACTAGGAATACAAAGAGGCAAAAGAGGAATGATGGCATAAAGCGACATTGTGAGTACTTCTTCAACCAATTGATCAACAGAAAAGTAGTCGATCCAAGTACTTTTTATAATGTATCGTAGAATATTAACTATGACTGCAATGGCTAGCACAATCCAAATAATGTAATGATAAAATATACGAATGATAACATGTCCTTCGTTTGACATTACTGTATCTGGTCTCTTTTGTGTCAATGCTCGAGTCATGTTTTTTTCCAAAGGCGATTCAAGTAGCACAAATTGATGACGACCTCTAGATCGCATGTATTCTTCCATCAATCCTGACGGAGGCGGAATACCAAAAAAGGAGGGTTTGAAAGTCTGGTCTTTTGCAATATAGTACTCTTTCATATTAAGCGGTATCTCACTTTTACTGGAACCATCGCTATCTTCTTTATCAGACGAAGATTTTGCATTGTTTGTAGAACCATCACTGGAGGGACTTGTTTTATGAATGTACTTCATACGTCCTGGAGCTGTATCGCCGTATAACATTTCCACGATATCACCTTTAACTAGTAAGTTGACAGGAAAAATTCGAACAACACCATCACGTACAACTTTGGCTACCGACATGGAAGGTATAAAAGGTATTTTTGTATCCTGTCAATATACAACACATCAGTGAACGATGTCGATATCACTTAAAAAAAAAATTTTAATGTAATACCTGAACCATATTCATCCCGCTGCGTTCTAAAGCGCTAATAATAGTGGCAGCTCTGTCTGTCATTTCGCGGCAAGTCAGTATTTTTTCTGTACGATAAATAAAATAGTTCCAAATAGTGAGGCCAAGTATTAAGAAAGATTCTACTAATAAACCCGTGTCGCGATGTTGATCAGGTTCCGATTTTAAATGACTAGCAATATAAATCAATAATAAGGCGATTCCTGCAAATCCACTTAGTAGCATTTCAGGTCGAAGTAACATAGATTTAAATTCTATAATAAATTGTCAGTGAAAATAGCACAGTATAACATCGATTGTTCCTATTATTACCCATTGAATTATCGATTTTCTCTCTCTCTTCATCTAGAATGCGGTGAGCAAGATCAAGTAATATACTAAGTACGTTACAGTAAGTTTTCTTTTACTGTCATGTGAATCATTTTAATAAAATACAAACCCAAGTGCTTCCTCGCTTGACAATCCAGGATGTCGGCTAGACTGTAAGCTCTCCCTTCTACTCCATGATTGAGATTGAAGATTAGATTGAAGTACCTTCTGAGTACGTCTATGCAATCGGCGTGGAACTGATCTTCTTCTAAATCCTAAACTATCACCATGTTTACTATTATGTCTCATCATGCGCTCACGATCGCCTCGAGGCATTTCATCTACTAAATCATCATCTTCTTCTGTATACACCGTCACCATTGCTTTATTGTTTTCTTGATTCAAAACATCCTTACGACTGCCTCTAACGTTCCCTCTGCGATGTCGATGTCTTCGTTTCCTTGTTTCAGGTTTTTCAACTCCTTCATCAAAGTCATCTTCGACGTCTCCATCATTCTCCGCTCCAGAAAAATCTGTGTGAGACTCAATAGCATCGTCTATGCTGCAGTAGCTAGACGAATGGCGTAAAGAGGAGTGTAGTTTACTATGCCCACTCAATAGTTGTGCTGTAAGACGTCGTTCAGGTGGTCCAGACGATGATTCAGCATCGGATTCACGTCGTACGGGTGTATAACAAAAAGCATAATCGCTTTCTGATTCGTCGTCACCAGAGCGAGGCAAATGCCCCATACCATTCTTTTCTAGACGACGTGGAAGCGAACTTCCGTGATCGATAACAACTTGTGCTGATACACTAGAACTAGAGGAATCAGTACTACTTCTAGAAGAATGACTAGATTCGCTCTTTGCGTCATCGTTATTTTCATTCGTCACGTCGAGTAAAAAATAGGTTGTGTTTTCTTCTGTTCTACACAATGGTGTTTGAGAAGTAGCTGAAGCATTTGAGTTTCGAGAATTATGTGAGGACTGCGACAAAGTGCGCTCTATATCATTGCTGTCGCCATCCATACTCCACCATAAAACCAACAAAGCGCTACTTAAAGACTGATGCATACCAAATAAAAAAAAATACTTATGGTAATCGTGTGACTGTCATATTGCTCACATGATTAAACTGTTTTGGTTCAGTTCCCAACCAATTACTGTGGAAACCCGGTTGTCGGACCGTAAATGCGAAAGAAAAAATATTTATGTATGCCTCATTTAACTTTGCGATATTTTTTTTTCTCATCAAAAAAAGGGGGTGTTTCGAGTATAATGAAATGAAAACAAAGTCAGTTGGATAATGAAAGCTGCAATTATAAAAAGAGAAAAAAAAAAGTGGTTTTTTCTATTTATTCTTTCTTTTTATTTTTTTCACTCTCGAATGTCAGAAAGGATAGAATCAAATGTTCCTACTAAAGAGGAAAATTTTTCCTCAACTTGAAAAGAAAAAACCACTTTACCAGAAAGTGTAAAGTCGCAACTATCTTAACAAAGGATTACAAGCCATACAGAGTAAGTATAAACATAATTGAAAATATTATAAAACGTTAATTAATTCACTTTCAATAGCAATTGTTTTGTCATATTGCGGAGAAATACACAATATTGCGACGGGATGCTATGAATTTCGCGCTTTTATTGATGGTCAACTGGGTCGCAACTGGTTTTCTGGCAGACTTTTTTCCAAAAGTTTCCACTCCACTATTCTGGACTCACTGCTACAGACTGGTAGCAAATGATACCAACAATAAAAATATTAACATTGAGATAAATACAAAAAAAAATTGGCTTCATGAAGTAAATACACTCAATGAAATTCATTGTTTTTAATGATTTGCTTTGTTTGACTTGCTTCCTTATATATATATATATAGAATAATGTTCCTTTTTGGATCAAGGCAGCCTTGGGTCCATTCAACAGCTTGCGAAGTACTACTTCTAGTGGTAAGTTTCTCATTAATATATTACATATAAAGTATATATGTTGATTTTTGTTTATCATAGATGGATCGAGTGGATTTCTTTATGAATTGCCAGTTTTAGAAAATTTACACATACAAATTGGATCTCATAATTTTCATGGTAATATTATTCAAGGTAAAACAAATATAATTACAAAGAATATGATACGAACCAAATCAAAAAATAGTAACTTCCCACTAAATATAAACGTTGGCGTACATCTCTCACGCATTGTGAATAATATTTTTAACAAAGTGTTCAGTGGCTTCTTTTCGGATTAAAAATACGAGAAGGGACATCTTGGAATTAACGTAGGGAGTTTCGGTAAGTTTTTTTTTTCTTTCTTTTCCTTTCTTTTCTGATTCCTAAATTGATCTCGCTTCCTTATTTTTTAGCCAATAAAGCTATCGAATCCATCACTAAAAACGCATCTGAAATATTTGTCTCTGCACTTGAAGAAACACATGAAACTATAGACCAGACAGTTACAAATTTCTACAAGTAAGTTATGATATAGTCTCACTAGAAATTTTTTGGTTTGTTAACTATATTCCAGCTTTTTCAAGGAAATTTACGTTGGCTGTTTCCCTTACCAAGAGTTTTCTCCTGGAAATTTGACTGACTATGAATTCGCCCTAAAAAATGCTCCTGCAATATTGAAGTTCAGCGCTATAATGCTTAACAAAGTGAGCGACTGTAATATCGAAAGTATAAAAAGATGGCCATTGTTACCGGTTGCCTCACATAGAATTGGTTAGTTTTATTTAATTTAATATTTATATTTCATAACCGTAACTCTTATACTTCTTCAAATTTTATAGTACATGTTACACTTAGTGGGTTTCCCACTATGCATGCATTTATGAGAAGAACGTATTATGAGAGGTATAAAATTCCTGAAAATTGCTATGAAAAAAATCAAATATTGGTTTTATAATGTGTTACTACTAATTTTTAATATTGTGGTTAAATTAACCAAAGCTCATTTCTCTGTAATTGATTTTTATAAGTATGTTCCTTCGTTTATATACATGATATCCACTACTAACCATTACATATAGCACAATCAATAACATCTTTACCGAGTGCTTCACTTCAGACCAATTCAGTCTAGAAAACATTGAGGACTATGAATTTACGTCAAAGAATCCCATTCCTTATCTCAAGTTTAGTGATGCCATACTTTTTTGAATAGAATATAATTTTAACACTCCACGTATCAAGAGATGTAGTTTATTGCCTGTTCCTTCTCATAAAATTGGTAAATTGTTACAAGAGCTTTTGTAGTTGTTTTTAGTAACTTACTTCTCTTAAATATAAAAAAAATATAGTTTATTTTCCAATTAGTGGAGGAGGAGCCATGTATAATATCTTAAAACTCTCTTTGTATAAGGATTTTCTAATTCCTCAAAACTGCTATGATAAAAAAGCTCCTGTAAGCTATTATATTTTAATCAAGTTTAATTTTAAAACCTAACACTATTTAATATATATAGGGAGAGCTTATTGGACACGGGGATTTTACTGTTTATATATATTCTGATGAAAATCAACGAAAGTTACCTGGGAAACAATCTTTGATCTGGACCATGTACAGAAGAAACGAAAACGATATGGCTATAGTGCAAACAATGGAACAGGCATAAGGAGCAATTTTGAGTTCTTTAATGGTGCAAAAACGGATGGTCACATGATTTCAACATTGTTCAAAAAGAATGGAAAAGTTGGTACGTATATATACTCGTCTACAGTATAAAATGATTTCTCATTAATATATCTATTGGTTTAAAATAGGCTGCACAAGACCCAAAAGAGACGATATAAATATACAAAAAATTCAAGCTGATTTATCAAAGTTAAACTATGGAATTTACCCCCTAAAAAAACAACCCACTGACATCCATTCTAACGAGAGAATTATTGGCATAGACCCAGGTATATTTTTATAGTTATAACAAAATAAAGTTTTATTTATACTAATTAAATTTAATGTTCATAGGTATAAGAGACCTTGTCACTTGTGTAATCCCTTCAAAAACAAATCATAAACATGAAAAAATCAGTATCTCCAATGCAAGCTATAGTTAATAAATTCTGATCTATCTCTTAAATTGGCTAATTTTGTTATTTATTCTAGATTCAGATCTGTTGTGGCTTGGTTCAATGCTATTGAACTTAAGAGAAGAGAGGTGGCCAGGATACAAGAGGTATATGACAATATACCCAGTACAAAATCTGTAAACTTGGTGAATATTGCATTCTATATACGTGTCATCTCAGAATATCATAATAAGTAACACGCTTTATAAATCATCAAACTATGTAATTTCTCTAAAAAAAAAATTATAAGATTTTTTTTCCTTTATGAAAAGTCATCACCATAGAGAAATACAGGGATACATGTCTTCTAACAGACAGGCAGCCTTAAACTACATTTCTAATGTTGTGATTAATAAATTATCAACTACAGATCTTTTTGTACTGGCACATAAGTCCTCTAAAAGTAGAAGAAAGAAAATGAGAAAAAAAATCGTGACAGAAGCCAAAATATTCAAGCACAAAACCAGAGAACAATATTAGCATATGGTGATTCTAACACCATGAGTATGAAGGGTCATTCGTCTGCTCCCATCAAGGTAACTATTTCCGATGTCATATATTTATGATATATCATTTTAAACTGTTTATACCATATAGAAAATATTACAATCCATTGCAAAAAAGGCACTGGTTATCTTAATTTACGAATACAAAACTTCTATCAAATGTGTACCGAGAAAATGATAGAATATGTGCTCACAAGTAAGTTGGATAACGCCGCTACAGTTCTTTCTCTGGCTAACACTAACATAATACAATTATAAGCCAAAAAAGACTAAGATTACCAAATGAAAACATCTCTTCCGTTAACTGTGTAACTGAAATGGGTGATGTTTTGTGTAAAACTGTTTCCTGCGAAGAAAATAATATTATCCAAGGTAAACGTCTGCTTTTGATTCAATGCATATTGTCAAGGCTAATTTTTATTTTTAGAATATCAAGAGTTAATTTATCCTTTGAAGCTTTTCCCAAGCTGTTCAGATGATAACAAGACTTTGGTTAGTCAATGAATGAATATAAACATATTGGATTAATCTGCTAAACAAAACGAAATAAAATAAACTAGTTTTGGAATTGCGGCGTGAATGCTGCAATAAACATTCGAGGTGTGTTGGTGGATTACATCAATTCAGGCTTCGAAGTTAGCTCCTGGCATCATTCCTTAAGTCGCAGTAATAATAATAACAATAATTAAAGGTGCTTCATCTAACACCACTGCCCCCTGTTGGGCCCTAAGCGATTGTAAGTATCATTTTTTTTTAAAAAAAAGAGAAAGTGTCACATACAAATTTAAACCCCTTTTGTTATGGGAGATGTAAGCAGATTGCTTATCACATGCTTCAACATCAAAAGGTTGAAATCCAAGTCAGAAAAATGTTTAAGAGAAAAATTCTTTAATAGTAGCATATATTATAAATAGTTGTTTGACTCAATGTCGATACCATTATTCATTATGATAAATGAGGAATTTTTTTTCATATGATAAATTTCCCGACATCATTACTTGAATATACTAGTGCTGGCCCTTAATACAAAATAGCCTTAACATATTAGAGGTGTTGTAACCATCAATTTCGCTCATACCGAATATATCATAGGAAAACATAATTGAATTAATATCTAAAAAAAAAAATTCCATTTTGCATCAATAAATATAACTTGAGCCACCTTCAATATATATAATAAAGCTAAAATACAGTATTTCTATCATCCATATTATATATGATACTATCCAGGTCTTTATCATTGTAAATAGTAGTTAGTTATATTATTAGTTGTATATTTATATAAACACATTAAAAAACAAAAACTTTCAGCCATTTTAAATAACAAACATTTTAAAGTAGGTTTCCCGAAACATTTGTCACCCTAGTGTTAAGTTTGTATACTGTTATTTGATTCTCCTAGTCACTTTTATATATTTTAATTCTTTATCTCTATTGTTAAATAGATTCATTTCTTCTAGAATAATATTAGTAAATGACTATAGTTATTCCTGATTCAGTAAAACCAAGTTTTGTAGCTGACCCTGATATTCTATGGTAATAAATAAAGAACTATTTTATAGATGCTCAAATACTTTAGTCTGACATAATTCTAAAGGGTTCCAGCAGAAAAGCATCCAGAGATAGCGCCAAAAGAATTCTTAAAGTTTATAGAAAGTTATAAAAATACACTCCCTCTTAGGAGAGCAGTAAGCCTTTGCCGTCGACGGTCATTATTATCAAAGTCATATGCTTACGAAAGGGACGAAAGGGACGAAAGTGAAGTGGAGCTTACTCGAACACTTTCTGAAAAGAAACGAGATTTTTTAAAGAAAATGGAGAATAAGCGTAAGTTATATTTTTTTTTGTTGGTACTTTTATGAATGTAGTTTTATGAATGTGTATATTTATTTATATTCGAATAGAAAGGGATCCCGAAGAAATAATTGAACGCGACTCTTTATTCTCAAAAGATTCAAGTATGTTTAAATCCAAGTCTGAACGTTCCTTATTACGCCGATCTGCACTTTCTGCTCGAGGTTACAGTAAAAAGAGTATTTATAAAAAACACGAAGTTCCAAAAGAACAGCATGAATCAATCAATATAACTGAATCAAACACATTAAAAGACTTGAAAGGCAATGGTCAAACTTGGGATAAAGCAAGCGGTATTAGTCTTTATGATCCACCTATTAGCTTAACAGCGTTGATAGATCTTGGATCCGCTAGCCTTGATGTAGAAACTGAACCTCAAATAGACTTCACAGACAAACTGAACTCTACAGAATTGAGGCTCGTAAATATCAACGGATCACAAGATGATGAAAAACGGATATCATGGATAAATGGGGTACTTCAAGAAAGATTAAAATCAGTCAGAATGATGGTAAACACAGCACAGGGCATAGTAGGTCTAACTAGTTTTCTGTCGACCAGATTTAAGACCGAAAAATCAAGCATTGATTATAAATCAACAAAGGATGATAGACTACCATTGCATGTTGAACGAAATATATATCGTATGTCTCATATGAAGCTAGCAGACCCGAACCGAGATTTACATGATCAAGTACTGATATACAATTTTATGTATTGGTATTTATCTATTCAAGCACCAACAACGGACTCGATATATATTAAAAAGAAGAAAAGGTCTAGTTCTATTAGTTTATCAAAGAAAATTTCTAAATAAACCACACCATCCTCTTTTAACAATTGTATGAATATTTGTAGATTATTTGTAAAAAAAAAAAAGCAAATATTCTCTCCTAAAAACAAATAAATACGTTGCTTTAGCAAATAGTAAAAACTGGCTTAGAAATTGTTTTTGTAAGATATTTGTGTTACTAAATATCAAGTTGGGAGAAGAGATACTTCGTGGAGACATTTAGGCAGTTTCTCCCTCTCCTATAATGACCATAGTTTTTTCTGCGGTTCAACAAAAATATTCCCCATCCGTTTTTATATTTCATTAAAATTCACATTATAAAATTAAACAAGCAAATACCTCTAAAGCTACTATAGAATCTTGAAATTTTCACATAACCTAATTGCCAAATGTTTGATGCAAGTAAAATAAAAATAAACTACAAAATAAAAACAAATCAATCAAAAGGGACTTGGGCCAGTTATTCCAAAATGAGTCAGTAGTACAACTTTTCCGCCGTCAAAAACTGTAAAATTGGAGAATAGTAACACTTTTCGATACTTTAACGAAGATAAAATAGCAGCACTAGAGAATGTATTGTGTTCAAAATGTGTTTTCAAAATCTGTCAATTATAACAGAATAAAACTCTTATTATGTCTTGTACCACCATGGATTAGTCAGTCAAAAAGACTGGAAACGTTGATATAGAAAGAATTTTTAAGCAATTCATAAGTACCTTATTTCAAAAAAAGAGACTTGACTTATTTTCAGAAGCTTGATTCACATTTAACAAAGTGACTCATGTCTAAAAGGTTGACCCACTTCAATTCCCTGATCCAAAAAAAATATACTTTGTGCATAAATTTAAGTGAGTTTCAATTTGAAGTGATACGTCATCATTTTTTTTCTGCTTTAAATGTAGTTCCACCCCGCGTTATTGAACAGTTATTGTTTTTTCTTAAACGGTCTTAACCCCCCCCACTCATAATGTTGCGTCTGCTCAATAAACATACAATAAAACGCCATGCTCCAACCGTAGCCAAAACAACTGGTAAAAGATCTCTTATTAACAGTATATAAAAAGCCACAGTTACTTAAATTCGCTTCATTATAAAGTGCGTGCCTTTGCTGCTAGCCATAATGTCAAAGAAGAAGTTGAAGTTTTTATTGACGGAAAATCGGTTATGATTGAATCTGGAGCTGCTCTGATCCAGGCTTGTGAAAAAGCCGGTGCTGATGTAAGCCTATCGTCTTTTCTTATAAAAAGAAATGTCAAAATGAGCCTTTAACTTAAAAAATAAAAAAAAAACCTGAAAAAAATAGATCCCCCGCTTTTGTTACCATGGTAATAATGATAATAACTACAATAATAATAACATTCTTAAACTTTCGATTTTATTTACCATTTGAAATGAGCTCAAGGACTAATGTAACGATGAATAGATCGTCTTTCCGTTGCTGGTAATTGCCGTATGTGCCTTGTTGAAGTCGAACGTGCTCCCAAGCCAGTTGCTTCCTGCGCATATCCTGTTATGGCAGGCATGAAAGTAAAAACCAACAGTCCTATAGTTCATAAGGCACGTGAAGGTGTCATGGAATTTCTTCTTTATAACCATCCCCTTGATTGCCCTATTTGCGATCAGGGTGGTGAATGCGATCTTCAAGACCAGAGCATGCGTTATGGTACAGACCGTGGACGTTTCCATGAACCCATGGGCAAGCGTGCTGTCGAAGACAAGAATTTTGGACCTTTGATCAACACAGAAATGACTCGTTGTATTCAGTGTACTCGTTGTGTTCGCTTTGCTAATGAAGTAGCTGGCGCTACTGAATTGGGTACAAGTGGCAGAGGTAACGACATGCAGATCAGCACCTACATCGACAAGACAATCAGCTCCGAAATGTCTGGTAATGTGATCGATCTTTGTCCTGTTGGCGCATTGACTTCTAAACCTTACAACATGAAGGCAAGACCTTGGGAATTGAAGAAATATGAAACAATTGATGTATCAGATGCAGTTGGCTCCAACATTCGATTGGATACACGTGGTGTGGAAGTAATGCGTATTTTACCTCGTTTGAATGAAGAAATAAATGAAGAATGGATTTCAGATAAAACACGTTTCTTTTACGATGGTCTTAAAGTGCAACGTTTAACAACACCTTTAATTCGTGAAGGAGATCGTTTTGTACCTGCTACATGGGAGGCAGCATTGAAGCGTGTAAGTGAAGAGTTCAATAAGACTTCAGGTAATTCTGCAAAGGCCATTGCTGGTCATTTGGCAGATGCTGAGTCAATGGTTGCTCTTAAAGATCTCTTTAATCGCCATGGATCCGATAATTTTGCTATCGATGCACCTAATGGTGCCAAACCTTTGGCCATCAATGCTGATTTCCGCACCAACTATATTTTCAATACTACCATTGCTAGCGCTGAAGAAGCTGATGTTGTTCTCTTCGTAGGAGCAAACCCACGCCATGAAGCCCCTATTATCAACACTCGTTTCCGTAAAGCTTGGCTTCACAATGGACAGGAGCTTGGTTTGATCGGTCAACCAGATGACTTGAATTTTGAATACAGTCATATCGGTGACAGCTCAAAGGATATTGAAAATATTTTAGATGGTTCTCATCCATTTGCTCAGCTCCTTTCTGAAGCTAAAAAGCCTATGATTGTTGTTGGTTCTTCTATTATTGAGAATGCTACAGATAGTCAATACATTATGTCAAAAGTTTCTGAGCTCACTAACAAGCTCAAAGATACTTTATTCCAAGATGGCTGGAATGGCTTCAACATTTTACAACGCGCTGCCAGTAGAACTGCCGCCTATGAAATTGGTTTTGTCCCTACATCTTCTGAAGTTGCTTCTACTGATGCCAAATTCCTCTATTTATTAAATGCTGACGAAGTCGAATCAAAGGATATTCCTAAAGATGCTTTTGTTGTTTATCAAGGTCATCATGGTGATATTGGTGCTCAGTATGCTGATGTCGTCCTTCCAGGTTCAGCGTTCACCGAGAAAAATGCAACTTATGTTAATACTGAAGGTCGCACACAAATTACTCGCGCTGGTGTCAACCCTCCTGCTGCAGCACGCGAGGACTGGAAGATTATTCGCGCCCTTTCTGAAGTAGCAGGTTATACACTTCCATATGACGATCTCTCCTCTGTTCGCTCCCGTCTTTCTGAGATCAGTCCAGTATTGACTCGTTATGATATCGTTGAAACCCCTTCTATTGCTCAATTAGGTTTGTCATCTCTTGGTAAATCTAATGCATCCAGCACAGGTGAAGTATTAAATTCAGTTATTAAGAATTTCTATCACACCGATCCTATTTCTCGTGCCTCAAGCACAATGGCTAAATGCACAAAAACATGGGTCCAGCAAGAGGCCACTGCTTAAATAGTAATTATTATAATCAATAAACATATATACAGTATTTTTTTTAATTTATTTATGTTTTCATTTCATTTCATTTTTTCATTATTTTATTTTTATTTTTATTTGAAACTATATATTATTATATTTTGTAGTATTTATCATATCAAAGAACTTGTTTACAATATGCTCGATCAGCTTACACTATTTATATATGCAATAATCCAGTCTTATATAAATATTTCACGGATAAATTTGTTATGGACTTGGTCTCTTTCTCTATTTTAATAAAAGAATTTCGTGATATTATGAGTAAAATAAGTGGAAAAATAAAACAATAATAAGAAATGAGACTCTTGGGGTACTCTTTTACTAAAGCGGTTATAATACATAAGCTGGTGTAGAAGACATCGGAAAAAAAAATTGGTAATTGTCATACCAAGGTATGGTAAATATCATAAGTTTAATACGAGACTCATTTCACTTACAGTCGGGCTGGTGGATATTGTCGATTACAAAAAAAGTAATTGGCGGTCACAAAAAATTGATATTGTCGATTTTAGAAAATGTAGTTGGCGGTTATAAAAAAAATGATTGACGATTAATAAAAATACAATTGTCGAGATACAATTTGTCGGCTCCCTCTAAAACAACCGTCGTTCTAATATGAATAAAAATAGAAAGAAAAGTTAATGCTAGCTCTTATCCTTAGTGGTTAAAAGTCCTCAGTTAGTATAATTATATAGTGATTTTGTTCTTTTAACGTCTCAGTTCATTTGTAGTTAGAAATAGTAGATGTTTTATTCAATGAAAAACTTAGAAA
>VCJD01002742.1:31850-45348 GCA_024140245.1 Backusella tuberculispora | reverse complement strand
TTACATAATACAGTTTTTCTTTTTCTTTTTCTTTTTTTTTTTTTTGCTTCTACTTTTTTCATATTTAATTTATACATCTATACACTACTTAATTTCTAACAATATCTCGTTAATATTTTGAGCTTTGATTTTATATTCAGTTTTACGCCTCAGACTGAACGATTCACAACTTTATTCGATGCAATCATTCATTATAATCCTGCTTAAAAAACGGAGGTACCTAATGCAGTTAACTCTGTTCCAAATTTAACCACACCATTTTAATTTCTATTTGCTATCATACTTTCCGTAATTTTCAGAGAATTAAATAGATAGATACATTGGTTCCTGGATTTAGTAAGTTCCTACTTAAAAAAATTCAACTTCGTTGTGCATACTTTGTCTTTTTAAAATTAGACTGTAGCTTAGAAATTTCAAGTTATTAGAATCATTTAAAAACACCAATACAATTTTATCTTTTGAGTATTAATTATCACACACTCTTCAAAAAAAAAATTAGGCCAAGGTAAATACTTTGATTTATTTGTACAACTAGCTTTACAAATCTATAGGTTCAAGTTACAGGATTTTAACCTAAAGCGAGACGATTGCAAAATTTTATTGGACGAATTCATTTTTATTGGATATCATTGCATACTTTCAGTTTGAGACAAAATTTTTTTTTTTGTAAACCTTTTCAAAACTAGTACTAGGCACTTCTTAAGCGACTATTACAGAAACTTTAATATATACTGTACAGTAGTTCATTCTACGATCATTTTTACCGTTTCATAAGCTAACCGTCTTCAGGAGTTTTTCTTTTGTTGCTTCTGACATAACAAGGAGAGGAAAATGGCAAGCCATTGTCATTATCCAAACAAACAGACGTCGATGCTTCTTTAATAGTATCTATGGTGCTTTTGACAGTTTATGCCGCATTGAATACCAACTTCAAAACAAGAGGAAGAAGACGGAGGATTTCAGTCACCGTTTCAGGGAAGCGGAATCGTTTTGATCGAGTAACCAAAGACGTTTAACCTTTAAAGGTCATTAAAAGAGCAGTCAAGTTTAAACCTATTACATAAATGAAGCTAAGTTATATATGGTTTTTCCTTAATTTTTATTTTTGCTTCTTACCGCTAATTATGAAGCCAACAATCTTACTATCGCTCATGTTGATACCGTACTGTTGCGATATATGAAGAGTGAAGTTCTTTATCATTATTGACACCTTGATGCCTACTTCATTTAGCTCCTTTGTGCAAATGAGAACCATAATCGACAAGTCCGAGCTCAAGGCATGCAAGCTCATTGGAACCATAGCAGAAGCAGAGATCTGTATTTTCCCCAAAAGTTTTTCTTTTTCTTGGTACATGTTACCAATCGTTCGCATAATTTTTCTATGCTCAGAAGAAGTAGGGCTTTCATTACCTCTATATATCAGCATAAATGAGTTAGTTCTGACGATGTATTAAAAACATACTATATTGCATTTGATCATACGTCACACAAATCGTTCCGGTCAATCTCTTCGATTTCTTAATGAAGCCGAAAATATCTTCCAAAAGATCCTGCTCCGTTGAAGGCATCTTCAAGGTGGCATCACTTTGATCCATGAATAATAATACAAAGTCAATAACTGCTTGCTTCAACCAGAACACCTCTGAATCTGTGACCGGGTGCGCGGCAATCGTACTAAACTCGTCATAAATATCATTTGAACGATACTGATAATTGAGAAAGTAATTAGAACATGTTTAAGTGTCAACATGGAGTTTTATAAACTTACTTTCTTGTCCAAAATTGCACAATATTTCTTTCAAATAATCAGGCAATGGTTTATTGAGAGCGTTATCATAGCAAGACGATATTTCCTCTAAATCTTCTTGCTCCTTATGATCTTTCCAAGTATTGTCAGATAAGTCAACAATGTATGAATGCGAGGGACTAAGACGGTAAAATAACAACGCAAAATTTATCGACATTCCAAACTTTCATTTATCATATATAAATACTTACTGTTTGTAGGTAAACGATTTGGATGCACCATATACTATATCTTCTACAGATCTGCCTGATTTCAAAATTCATCATTTCAATCGTTTATTATGGAATAATTATACTTTTTATCAGGCTACAAACTCCTTTGTTCTAGACTCAATTGCTACTAAAAAGGCGTGATTGAAAATAAATAAAATAATCTTTAAAAGTAAATATTCTTATCTAGCCATTATAATGTTAAAATATCGCATGGCATATTGGCACCAATAGAATAAAAATAATTAGGAGATAGATGTTCCAAGATAAACTTTTCGAAAATCGGTTATAAAAAAAAGGAAAAAAAAGAAAGTCAGAATGGTATTTTGTACAATCGAAAACTGTTGATGGCGTTCCACATGTGAAATATAAATCTGTTTGATCTGAAGTGGCGCGGAAATGTTTTTATAAAGATGACATCTTTTTAGAATACATATTCAAAGCCCAGTTTTAAAAAATACTTACGGTCATTAAAAAGATACGATTTCTTAAACTCTTTTTTCCCTGGAGTAAATAAAACGGACATCATAGACACATATAACGTTGAAGAAATCTAGAATCTTAGTGTTAATGCGTTTAATAGATTGATATTATAGTTCGTATCTTAATTATTAAATCAGATACTAGCTTCAATAGTTGCCTAAATTCTTCACCAGTACCATACCATTGGATGCTATAACAATAAGATATTTTTTTTCATGTTCTTTATAAGGAATGATGTATTGTTGAAAATCGAGTTTTTTTTTCCTCTTTCTATCATGCATATGCTTTTACCCTTAAAAAAGGCAGTATCCGCTCGGGCATACTTGCCTTTAATCCATTCGTGAAATCGTAAACCAGGTACTTGGAAATCGAAAACAATATAAAGCCTCTTATACATACGATAAATAAAAAATACCCAGTGATTGATTTCTCATAAACTAACTGTAGAATGTAAGGGCTTATCTTAGAAAAAAAAGAAAAGAAAAGAAAAAACTATTTCCTAGTGTTTGCCAGAAATGTTTTAGATGCGCTATATCAGCATGTAAACATACATTAATGTTGTTTAGCTATTAACTGTGCAACCCATCATGTATATCATCCCATATTACCAAATCTTATGATTGATTTTGAGAAACATCAAAAATATTGGTTAAAAATAGTATAGTACTTTCTATAAGTGTCCAAATAATTCAATAATTGTTATGTAAATTTACTTTCACTATAGATTATAATAGCTAGTGAGATTGTGCTTGAATGTAATTGGTTTAACCTTTTGACTTTTTTCTAGAATAAAGCTTATTTTCCCCTGCCACAATGCAAGTCAAGTGACAAGATAGAGCTAACAAGTCTAAAAATCTTGTAACTCAAGTAGAATATAAATCTAGAAGGTCAAAAACAACGCCTAGCCCTTAAAAACCAACCGGAATGAGCAAGAAAAATTCAAATCCGAACACATGAACTTACAAAACAATAACCTAGACAGGTGGATGACATTGATAAAAAAGGTATTTTAACTGAAATAAAAAAAACAATAAAAATGTAAATTTACTTATTCTGTAATAAACCGATACCTTCAACCCCATATTTGAATTTTATTGAGCCGAAGGTCATTTTGATTAAAAAATCTAGTATTAAATTTAGTAATTGAATCAAACTTCAAGCTATAAAGAGGAACATACAAGTTTTTGTAACCTGTTGTACAATGTTAAATAACCATTGACCTATTTGAGGTAACTATGGTATCCTGAAAAAGAATGTGAACGGAGTAAGACGTCAGAACGGCCATGACTGGTTTATAAATAATTTATTTATTGTCATGGTATTTGGAAACGTATAAACCAGAAAGACCAAATGGATCAGGGAGAGGCGATAGAAGACAAAAGGGTTGCAAGTCGTGTGTCTAAGGGGGTTAAGCGGACGTTATCAAACCGGTGTTTTCAAGTCGATCATACCAGGAGTGACTCTGTTCGAAAGATCTTTTCTTTGTATTTTTTATTTCCACATTGTTAACTGTAAGGTTTCATTTTTGAATAAATTAATATACTTATATAAACTCAATCTTAATTTGTTTCTAGACAAATGGAAGAGGAAAGAATAAAATTTTATACGATCAGGCAAAATGGGTGGGTTGGTCGCTAGTTTTACGTTAGGACTTATGGTTGGGAGAGCCATGATCATCACAGCATACTCTAGGGCTGGTGGCAAGTGGAGCGAACACCATACTAAAAAATGGAGGCTAGGGATGAATACCAAGCTCAAATATTCATCCGCGTGCTATAGAATGCTCAGTTTTTGCGCTTGTTAATATAATATTGAAGGGGAATGATGGAAAACATAGGGTTGTGTCTTTTCCGCGCATAGATAGTCTTGCATGAGACTATCTATAGTTAACTAATTTACATGTCGCCATAAAGCTTTGGAGACACGAAAACAAATAAAAAATAAATAAAAACACGCTTAGTGATAAATAATGGGTTTTAAGATATTTTGAAAAAAAGATCGTTTGTTTTAATTATTTTACTTTTTTAATCATCTTGTTTCTTTATAATGGGTTTCATGGTAGGAAAAGCAAGTACTTCTCTAATATGTGTCGCGCCTGTCATTAACTGGACTACTCTATCAATGCCCATACCCCAACCGGCGGTAGGAGGCAGTCCATACTCTAATGCTTCACAAAAATCATCATCTGGTAATGGTGCTTCCAAATCACCTTGCTCTCTGTCTTTTATTTGAAGCTGAAATCGGCGACGTTGCTCTTTGGGGTCGTTTAACTCCTCATAAGCATTTACAAGTTCCTTTCCACCAACAAATAATTCAAATCTTGCTGCTACAGCTAAGCCCTACATTACAAGAAGAAAACAGGGAGTTTAGTGCCAATATTTTTAAAATCTGTCGCTACCTACGTTTTTATCTATCATATTTTTAGCGAGAGGACTAAGAGCAAGAGGGTGATTATATAAAAAGGTAGGTTGTATACATTCTGGTTCAATATACTCCGAAATCAATGTGTCCAATAATCGAGCTACTGTTGGAGGACCTGACAAGTGAACCTTTCGCTCAAGACAAAGTTTATGTAATTTCTTTTCGGCATCTGAAATTTCAATATTAGATGCATATTTGATTATTATTATTAGTTTCACTGTTTTTACTTGCCTTTGTCTTCCAAAAACTCTAAAGAAGTATCTAGTACAGCAGAAAGTCTTTCAGTGACATTTATTCTTTTAAAAGCACTATGAAAATCAATTATTTCTCCTGATTTTGATTTTATTGGTTTATCACCACATATCTCTGTAGCCATTTCAGATAGCATAAGCTCTGAATCATTCATGAGACTCTCCAAATTACCATAGGCTTGATAAAATTCACAAGTAGTAAACTCTGGGTTATGATCTGCATCTATGCCTTCATTTCTAAACTGCTTTCCTATTTCATAAACACGATCCATTCCTCCAATAACAAGCTGTTTTAAATAGAGTTCTGGCGCGATTCTTAACTGCATATCCATATCCAAAGCATGTGCATGTGTAGTAAATGGTCTAGCACTAGCACCACCGGCCTTACTTGAAAGAACAGGTGTTTCTACTTCAATAAAGCCCCTTTTATCAAAGAAATTTCTAATAAACTGAATAACCTTTGAACGGGTCCTGAGTATATTTTGTGATTCTGGATTTACCAATAGATCTAAATGTCTATTTCTAAATCTTTTCTCCTGGAAATACATGAATTAATACATTTATCCTTCCTCTCTTTTAATAATTTTATAACTTACAGGGTCTTTTATACCAGTACGAGGAATATCTCGAAGACAGGGTGTAAGCACCTTCATTTCTTTAGTTACAAAAACACTTAGTTGTCCTTTGTTTGTCTTTCCTGGATTTCCTGTAAAGGCTAATATACCAAGTCAGGTCAGCTTAAGTACTTTTTTGATCATGTTCATTTACTGAACTCACAAACAATGTCTCCTCTCGAAAGCTGTCTATTGTCATGCTCAAATTGTTCAGGGGTTCCATTATATCTTCCTCTGGAAGCGACGACCTGAATGGTCTCACCATTTTGTATGAGATCGTAAAATGTTAATTTGGAGCTTGATTCCCTCTTGGAAGCAATTCTGCCTGTCATTGTGATCAAATCGTCTGCTTTTTGTCCTTTTTCGAGATCTTTATACTTAATCAAATCTTTACATGTCAACCAGCGACCATGGTATTCTGGTTCTATTGAGAAGCGAGGGTATGATATGACTCTTTCTTCTTCTTGTTTAACTATGGTAAAAAAAGAAAAGAAAAGAAAAGGACTCTAATTTAGTATGCTAAGTATATACAATTGTGGAATTCAATTACCTGCTTGAGAAACAAATCGTTTAAATTGACAGTTATTTATTCTTAGAAATGGCTTGGCTTCTATGAGAAGGGCTGACAATCGTTGTTTTGACATGTTCATGTGTAAGCAAGGTTTTTAAAAATAATAATAGGGGTGCGGTGATTTTATATAAATCTATGAGTTTTGATTGGCTTAAAAACACAGAGCTATCCTTAGAGATTGTTTTACTGCTCAAACGCTGATACAACACTATAAAGTTATCTTGAAAGAGATTCTGAGAATAGTATCTTTTTATTTTAACTTTTTTTTATTTATCCGGAAATGTCTATTATAAGTATCATGTTGTGAATAATGACCTGGTATCATAGAACTAGTGCGGAGCAAAGAGAGCTAAAACAAATCAATCAGCGTAGATATTCAGTTTACTTATGAAATTTTATAGCACGCATAGAACCTTTTGCATGACTCATGAAAAATGAATTACTATTACTACTTCTTAGTATATATATATTAAAAAAGGTGGTCTTTGAAGTAGTTTGAAATAAATAGTAAGTCTAGTAGATGGAGTTCTTTACAAAAAAAAAATAACAATCTGTTATTCCATTGACTATATAATATTTTATAGTTCCACAATGCTTTATGTCTTGGAGGAATAAAGAGAAAGCTAATATCTTAACTCTAGAGCAAAGATAAAACCTATATTTATATCAATACAATTAAAATTGCTTTAGTGCACAAACAATCTTTTTTAACTCTAATTCAATTGGCTGGTTGAGTTATTTTTGTAAAATAACATGAGCATTCATTGTGAGTTTTGCATGTGTAACAAGATCATTTTATTTATTTTTATAATATACAAAGTGTTAATGATAGAATTACAGATAATATTTAACTGGTGCTTGAAGCTGTATTGATTTCGTTGGATAGTTGGTTCAATTCCTCTTCTGATGCTTTAGAAATACACACCATGGGCATCGCACCTTTGATACCAGTGGTAATATTAAATCCTACTCCCCATCCGTCATCAAAAATCACTGCAACACAAATAATGTCGCCTTCGTTAAGCTCGATTTCATCAGGCATTTGAGGTTGATAAGGAAAATTGGTAAGATAAATGTTTTGTTCATTACTGTCATTATTGCTACTATTTGTAATTGTTGTTTTTTGTGATGTCATAGAATCATGCCGCCTTGCAATAAAAGAATTTGGAGATTTTTCTTTGTGTATCATTCTAGTTGCTATAGGTGATGATATATTAGATGAGGTGCTAGTTATGGATTTTTGTTTTAATATATTCGTGCTTGAGAAAGCAAATGGGTCAATGGGTGATGTGTTGCTTCGCCTTGAGCAGAAGCAAAAGAAGGTAAAAAGTAACAAAGCAGCTGCCATCAGTGAGCCAATAATAATACCTATGGTTGCTCCTGCTGTTAGTGAACGTTTACAGTTCACTAAACTGCAGCAAGTGTCTGAGCTATGATATTTACAATAATTACATGCCAAGGATTCATCTTGAAATCCTGTAATCATTGTTTGGATTAGTATTGAATTAGCGTTGAGAGGATTTTTTTTTCTTACCACAGAGAAAAGGTTCATTAGCAAGCCCAGAAATACAATTTTGCTCGATTGTGCCATTAACACCTTGCCAAGACGTACATTGTTCAGCGTAATAGTCAAGGGTTTTGTTTCTTAAGCTGGTATCACTACATATATTGGGATCACTTGTTATTCTCTCTACGTCGTCTGCCCATTCTAGACAAGTGCTTTGACATAGAGGAGGGGGATAAATGCCATTCTCGAAATTGCATGGTTCAAGGGAATCTGAATTTTGAACCATGTCAGCACATAATCGCGCAAGCGAATATCGAGCATATGCCACTTTTGGATTATAATTTGAACTAAGACAGCCCAATGGAAAGAGATAATAGCTTGTTGAATTGACATAGTTAAACATGCGTTGATCAAATTGTGCTACAGTCGTTACATTTACTAGGAATGGATAAGTATCTGCTAATCCGTCAAGACCGATATAAAATTGTGAATAGGCTGGACATGCTGCTGAGGTTGATAGAGATACACAATACGTATCTTGCGCTTGTATCTCGGATAAAATAAAGGCTAATATTAAAAAATAGAGCATAAAAACTGGTCAAAACCCTCGAGCATGACACTCTTCAATATCAAAAGAAAGAGTGGACAAAAACAGGTTTAACCATCGTTATATTATTATTATTTTTTTATTATTATCATTTGAAACTCATATCTTGAACAGTGCACGCCTGAGCTTACAAATTAACTCAGAAAGACTACAAATGTTCCGACGTGTTAGATATTCTTTTACAGGAACTTGGCGGCGTAGGCTCGTACATTTTCGCAATCGCACATATCATGTGCCAACAGTAAACCTCGCAATAATAATACTTCGCCTTCTAAGCACTCTAGTGTCTGTTTTAATGATTCGTTTTGTAGTGTCAAAAAATCGGCTCTTTCTATCATTTTTTTCTGCTCAACTTTTTTTCGTTCACGACATCTGTAAGCTTATGGGCAAAACGGAGATATTATTTTCTTTTTGTTACACTTTTTTTTTTTCTGAATAGACTTTCTTACCGGCAAGTCTATTCCTCTCTAAACTTTCTCGTCGTTTAGATATTTTATCAGATTCACTAGATTCGCTGTGTTGAGTATATCGTATTTGCCTTTTGGAGGGTGCGACAATGGCCATATTAGGTTCATGCTGCACTTCATATGGGTGATACATTATCCCCAAAAACGAGATTTATTATTTTTGGATTATTTCTCTTTGTTTTATTGCTTTATTTTAACACCAGTTAGAAGAACACCAAGTAAAAATAATTCAGCTTTCTTATTTATACTTGTATAAATACGTTTTTTATTTACTAAACCAAATAACAAATGAACTGTTTTCTGTATTAAAAGGTTGTTCATTTAAACTCCGTTCGCTGGGATGATGCTGCCAGATTCACTTGACATTCATTATCACTGCTGCTGGTAAAGAAGACAGATGATGATAGATGGATATATATAGGGAGAAATATGACTTTTTAAAACTTGGTGGCTTTATCTGTTTTTAATTCCAATGGTCATATTAAAGATACATTTTACAACTATGAACATGTTGAATGCAATTTTTTTTCTGTACTTCCAGAAATCTGTTTCATTTACTGTCGTATAAACGAGTTGGAATTTTTTTGATTCTTCGCATCTTGGCATTAATATTCTGCTTAATATCAATGCTTCTTATGACCATCCAATTCTTCTAATATACACTTTATTGCTTTCAAGTTTTTGTTTATTTTCAACCTTGCTTTTTTAAATGTTTATATTTGTTTATTTTTATAATAATTCTACTTGATCTTTCCAGGAGAATATAATATAGCACTAGTATTATTTTTCTTCAATATACATAAATAAAAAAACACTATTTTTATTATAGATAGCTATATTATCATATTAAAAATAGAGATCAATAACGATAATTGCCATCAAGTCTAATACTCTCGCAATATTGAAAAGTAGAATTAAGGTAAACAAACTTTAATATATTTTTTCTGCAAAAGAAACAATTGGTTATAATGCCAGTATTATCTTTTCCAAAGAGAAAAATACTTGATAAATTTTAAACACACCGCATTTTCACGGATAACACGCTAGAAATACCCTGCTGTTCAATAAAATTGCTAATAACTTAGAAGATCACTGTCCATACGACAATGTCATTATATCTCTGATTTTATTTTTATTTTATTTTTTATTTTTCTTATTTTATCTTTTGCTTTGATTAAATTCATAGTACGTAACCATTAATACTATAATATTAATTATAGATGCTATTGAAATCAGGGCTGTTTTATAATTACTGATATATATTTTGTTTTATAACGAGTCAATATGTTGTCACATTTATGTGGGGTAACATGAGTATTTAAGCTTGATACTTTCGAAACTCACAAAAATATCTATACACACTATTACTTGCCAAAATTTTATATTCTGTTATTTGTTTGTCAGTTTGGTTTTTCACATTGATTCATATTTTACTGCTATATTTGGTTAATGGAATGAGAACTGTTATAGACATTGAGTTGATCGGTTTCTAACAAATCAGACGTTTTTTTTTTTTTGCCGATTTCATTATTATTTGACGCTATTGTAAATAATTCAAAATTACAAAAACTAAGTGTATATTATTCTAATAAGTTTGTCTTCAAAGTATTTCTAATACCACAATGTTGGCATGATAACAAACATCGTTTTTATAAACTTGTGTTACATAGGAGATTTACTGATAGGAGCTATTCTCACGTGAGATAAAAGCGATAGAATATATTTGTAGGTTTTCATGGTGATTGAAAGAAACAAACTAAAATAATTCAAAGTTAAGCAAATTAATTGAATATCACTTCTTTTATTTATTTTCTTTATTAAATGTATTTTTCTAAAAATTAATTAAGTTGCCCATATGATTCAGTAAAATGAATGAGGTTAAGATCAAGAAGTTACTACGGTTTTTTGTAGAAACTAATCCTATTCACTTGAACTCTATTTGTAAGTGTATACCATATTTTTAAATTTATATTTAGACTTGACTGATATGAAGGAACACCAAAACTAAAATGATATCATTTAATATTACTTTTGGTAAAAGATCTAATTTCAGACGATCTGGCCAGCTACATAAGAAAAGATCAAAACTGTTTTAATACACACACAAAGATTTAGTGTTTTCTAAATACTTTTAACTCTGTTCATCTTCCTTAAAGAAATGGCTACTTATGGGACATGTATATTTCTATTACCCAAGCAAAAAAAGGGAATAGTTGAGATCACAAAGCTAAAAATAAATGCAGAAGCCATCTTACGGATAGTTTTATTTTATACAAAACACTTATAAAAAGAATATAAAAAGATTGCATAACAATCTACGGCAGCTTAAAAGAAAAAAAAAAACCAAAGTCTTACTGATTATGTTTAATAAAAGTAAAGTTCATCTCACTATTCACTTAGGGGCGTAATAAATGAAGCTTTGATTTTCTGGAATGTGTTTTATATTTAAAAATATCAATTATGATATTTTAGGCAAACACGAAACCTAACAATAGATTTAAGTTTTGAGTTACTATTTTGCATGATACAAAAGTTTCTTGTTATGTTTATTGATACAGGCTTCTGATAAAATTACAAAACAAAAACATTTGTTTCAACCATAAAGCCTTATTTTTTTCATTCTATAAGTATATAGACTGAAAGCCACAGTGTACATAAGTCACATAATTGATTCTTTAAACTGGATATGAAAGTATATATAACCAATATTCCAGCCACAGCGTAGCTTTAAATTTTATGAGAAATCAAAATAGAAAGAGGGAGAAAGTTTAAATGAATAAGCTGCCAAGACTAAAGTTCAAGGGGCTAAATTTTCTGATGCTGGTACTATAAGAGAATATAAAACTGACAGCAGGCTTTGGTATAGAGATAAACTATATGTTTTTGTTTTGTTTCTACCATGTAATTTATGTAAACATGTACCGACTGATAGTATCGTTTATCGGTTAGAATTAGCTATATTTATTTTTATTTATATATTTCAGAGTTATTCTTATGCTGGATGATATTCTAATATTATCAAAAAAAAAAAGTTCCATGATGAATAGACCAATTCAGTAAGATCACTATTTGTATGAAAGTTTTCTATTTTGGTTGTTAGTTGTACAAAGTCTCGACCACATGGGTAAATTTAATGTCAACAAAGTGGTTGTACAACCAAATATCTTGCGCTACTATTTTATTTGTTTTTCTTTCTGTTTCTTTCAATTAAACGTAATAGGCAACAATAAACCATAAATAAGAATATAACATTTTTTTTTTGAAGTTAGAAAACGCTTCAGTTTTATACTATAGAAAACACTTTTAAAAATTTGGAAGAGAATGAATTAAACCATCATAAACTTTTGGGACCGGTAAATCAGTAACTGGTTTTTGCTCTGCTGTAACTGCCGATCAGCGGTCAGCTGTAATTAAAATGTTTGTTTATGGCCAGTCTTAATCAAACTGAGGTCTTTTTGTATAATGATCGAGTTATAAGATAGTGAGTAAATAAATGTCTTTTAAGTATGCATTGTAACTTAAATACCAATTAACCCTTATTGTTTTTCTATTTTCAATTTAATTTTACTAAAGTTTCTATGAATTTTTTTAAAGCGTAATTACTTGCCTGTTCCTGGACGTATAAAAATACTATAAATTCAACTCAGAACTTATTGATAAAGTGGAATAATATTTATACATATATATAAAGAAAAAAGCTGTATAAGCTATATGTAATTATATATAGTCTTTGAACACTTAAACCAATGCAATTAGATTAAATTTAATTCACCATAATAGTACAATGTTACATTTATTATTATAGGGTCATGTTTAGAAATAGCCACGAGAAAATTAGCACCTGTAAAAGTTAATTAAGTTTATTTGTTCATGTGTTTAAATACATATGTGCTTAGGAAAAACTCATAAGTTTATAAATATATATACCGAAATACATATATCTATATATATGTTTATATGGTAGGAGAAATTTTTTGTTAAATAAGGGTGAAAAGTCACTTTATGTAATGGCATACATATACTTTATGTCAAATGAGTAAACATCAACAGTCTTAACAATTCTATTTTAAAAAGATCTTCCTCTATTTTTGGGCAAGATGACCAAAAAAGGGACAGACTAATTATAAGTCTAGAATATCTCAGGTCATTCTAAGCTGGTCCTAAATCAAAAAGTACATAATTACCAGGTAAACAAACTCGCCCTACTTTACAGGTTCTATTTATGTGTAAATAACATTTATATATATTATTGCCTGGTCAGTAGCACTACAAATTGAGATTTTTTTGACATTCTATTTTTAACATACGGAGTTTAACACTTTTTGCTCAACCAATCATATGAAATTCATTGTGTTCTGGCCTATCACATGCAGTACATGTTCATTGTTAGCTCTGTAGAGCACAAGGCCCTTTTGATGAATAAGAAACATCTGTACTACTTTTATTGGTAATGAAGCTTATTTTACTCATTTATTAGATTGTAATAAAAACACTAGAAATAGCGCTTTCTTTTTAGTTCTTTCTTTTATTTCCTTCTTCTTCTTTTTTTTTTCGTATTTTC
>VCJD01002742.1:21786-31839 GCA_024140245.1 Backusella tuberculispora | reverse complement strand
ATTGCTTTATTTTATTTAATTTTTCTACCCCCCCTTTTTTTTATAAAAAAAAAATAGCAAAGAAAAAAATGCTTTCAGTTAACAATGCAACCATTCAACGATCCAATGACAACACTGGCAAATTAGATCCCAAAATGAATGAACTTAAACGTAAAACGAGTATGCAAGATACGCCTTCTCCCACAACCAGTTTATCAGAATATATAAGAGACAAAAGCGACAGTTTATCTATCGCCTCCCATCATTCACAGACTGGTCTGTCAATTCTAGACTCTTCGCACCAATATACTCTCCGAGTAATTAACCCTGATTTTTTTAACGAGGCTAGTGAGCCTGTACATACAGTCAACTCTCAGTACAAACCTACTCTTGCATCATCTATTAAGACTACACCTGAAATAAGACACGCTGAAATAGTAATAAATGATCCAGAAAACCATAATTTGGTTGGTATTCCACCCGTCAGTACACCGAACTCTTGGCATAGCAACCAGGACGAGATTTTGTCTGACTCGTGTACCACGTCTCCGGCTTCACTTTCCGCGATCGATTGTGGACCTCACACCCTTTTAGAAAATTCAAAGGAGAATCAAAACAACGAAGATCACCCTTTGTCTCCACTTGAAATGCCCTCTCCTCTCTCTCAAACAAATCAAAAGATTGACTCTCCTGCACCTTCATATCGTTCAGTTAACTCACCTCTTGATATCAATACTACGAATTTACAGCAACCTCCTTCGTTACCTATGCATCTAGAATCCGTTTCTACTTTCAATAGAGGATCCCCTTCCGTTGCTCAACAGTCTGTTGCTGCCATCATGATTAATTCTGGTGTATCTGAAGAACTTAGACTTAGCTCTCCTCAATCTATCCATCTACCTGAGTGGATTCCTTCACCTTCACAAGAAAAATTAACTGAGTCCCAAGATCAACCACAACAACAGCAACAACAGCAACATAATCCTCAGATAGTATATAGTTATAATACTACTCAACCAGAACGTACAAGTCACGAGTTGCTTCGAGAACAGCGTCAAAGCATTATCACACCTAAAGCATCGTTTGAAAACCGTAATAAAATTCAAGCACATAGCAGAAATCCTTCCTTGACACCATCCAACTTTACCGAAAATAATATTGGCACACCTTTATCCAATCGTTACACAAGAGCTTCCATGACCTTGACCAACCACCCAGACGCTATTAAACTTTACCGTACTATGGCATTAAAAACGCGTGACCCTCAAGTCCAACTTACTTATGCCAAATACTTACTTGAAATTTCTGGTAATTTTGGACCGAATAAAGATCAAAGACCCAATTTTAAACCTGCAATTTCCTTGAGCTTACCTCTTTTGAAAAGACCCGTAAGTCGCAGTCGTCGCGATAGTACAGCCAGTGGAACAAGCAGTCTAGACTCCCGTACAAGTGCTCAAACTTCATATTTTGCTGACGAATTTAATAAGCAAGATTCGTTGGAACTAGGGGGACAAAACCATGTTGAGGGATCATTAGTGACAGACGTGAAAAAGAAAAAGATGCTTGAAGATGAAGGTGTACGTTGGATTAAGAAACTTGCAAAACAAAATGTAGGTGAGGCTGCTTATCTTCTTGGATCGTGGTACCAACGAGGTCTTTATGGTTTCCGAAAGAGTGAATCAAAAGCTCTTAAATTTTATGAAGTTGCTGCGAACGCAAAGGTACCCGAGGCCATGTACGCCGTTGCACAATACAACGAAAGTGAAAGAGACTATATGACATCATTTAGACTGTATGAAGAAGCAGCCAATCTTGGTTTAGTTGAAGCACTTTACGTAAGTTTAATAATAAAAATGACTTTTTTTTTCTAATTTCTAACTTTTTTTTGTATGTAGCGAATTGCATTAATTAATTTAAACGCAGAATTTGGTTCAAGAAGAAATATACCAGCTGCTGTGCAACTTTTAATGAAAGCTACAGAAATGTCAACTGGCTCGTGTCCAGAAGCACCTTATACCCTAGGATTATTGTTAGCCAATGATTATCCTTCTGTTGAAGTACCAGAGTAAGTTTTATCTTATTTTTATTTATTTATTTATTACTTCCAGGGAAAAAAAGTTTCTAAAAGTCTTCTTATTAATAGTGAATTAATTCAAAGTCTTGGTGGTACTTTTGCAGCCACAACCTATTTTGAATCTGCTGCTGAAATGGGAATGCCTTTAGCACAATATCGTCTTGGTTATATGAATGAGCATGGTATGGGTGGCTTACGCATCAATCTACACAAAGCCTTTAAATACTACGAACAGGCTGCAAATGGAGAGGACGCTCATGCTATGCTGGGTTTAAGTAGATTATGTAATCATGGCTCTCAATCACCACCAGAGCAGCAAGAAAAGCTACTTTGGATATTCCAAAATGATGAATCTGGATGGTTAAAGACACATGCGCGCGATGAAGAAGGCGCTTTCCGTTGGTGTCGTTTAGCAGTTTATAAGCATCTTCCTGATGCCTACTATCTATTAGGGTAAGTTGACTGTTTGTCGCAACAATATAGACATAAATTATTAATTTTATATACGCATTATCTAGATGGTATTTTGAGAATGGTATCGGTATCGAGCAAGACTATAGACAAGCCCACTTTTATTATTCAAAAGCATCCAAGAACGGATATAAAGAGGCGGCAGCTCGTGCTCATTCCATCAGCGCTTTAGCAAAACAGCAGAAGAAGAGTGATCACAGACAAACAATGGTTAGCTCACAAGAAAAGAAACAAAAAGATTCTCAGTGTACAATCATGTAAAACTATAAACTCTACCACATTTCATTTATTCTCATTCATTTTTCTTTCTTTCTTTCTTTACACTTTACCTTTTAATAATAATGATACTGTTTATAATGTATATATATAAAAACTGCATTTCTTTATTATTGTTATTATTCAAATGCATAAATAAAAATTGACATATTTTCAAGTAAATGTTACTATCAACTGTGTCATTAAATAACTATCATTATAATACTCTGTCTGCCCTTGGCAATTTTTTTTTTTTTTAAAAACTTGTATTATGGAGAGTATGCCTATTTATTGATAAGTTTACGGTGTTTTTAGTTATTTCTCTTTGGTGACGTTTCCCTAAAAACGAATGTTACTCTGCCTCTAGTATTATCTCGATTCGTTACAAGTGATGATTGTTATTATTACTCCAATTTAATTCTCTTATTATTTTTCTATTCCAAATGATCTTTCAAATTATAAGTAAAAACAAAAATATATATTATTTAAAGAAAGCTTGTCTATTAAATATGATGATATGATATGATTTAAATGATAAAATAATGAATAAACTAAAGTTTTTCTTTATGGGCAAGCATTGATGATGTATTTTGTATTTAATCAATTCTCACGCACTTTTCTCTCTCTTTTTTTCGTTCTCTATATAAAAAAAACGAGAAATAAATGTACTGCTCTTCTGGTAAAAAGATCTCTGTCTACTCTGAAACCACTATACAATATAAGAAGCTTCTTGATAAAAGATAAAGATAAAATAGAGTTTATTTATAAATACCATTATATATTTATAACCTTATTTTATATATGTTTGATCAAATTTGCTTTTGGATATTGTGTTCCTTGTAGATCAAAAGCAACTATAACATAAACTTGCTCGATAAAAAAAGACTTGCACTTATTTCAAGATAAATGTCTTTTTATCAGCATATAAAAATTATTCCTTTTCGTTAAAAAATAAAATTATTTGCAACTATCAAAACTATTTTAAAAAGATTTTCTGATCTGATTTTCAGGAGTGTACAGATGTCTGACAACAAAGATAAAGATAGATCCGGAGAAGAACCTGGGGATGTCTTTGAAATGATCAAACATACTACCTGGTGTAAAAAGTAGTCTTCTTTTCAAAATAAACAATTATGTAGGTCTCATGCTACTATCTCGATGAGGATGAATTACCAGTTTCGATCAAGAATTCGAGCACTGCTAAGGAAGATGAAAATATGTTTTTTTATGTAAAGAAATATAAATTATAAACTTTATCTAGAAGCTTGGCTAGGGATACTCTAATGTATAGTGTATCTGGGCGAGTTAGATAGTAAAACCTGGGTACTACGTGATAAAATCTCGAGATACACAATCAAATACAGAAATTCAGATCTTGACATAGCCAAGTTAAAACAACACTTCATTGCAAATATCAAGCATCCAAATTTAAAAAAGCCATGTGAAGATGGTTGTCAGAAAATGCTTCAGAAATTAGATCCCAATCGTTTATTTGGGGAATCCAAAAAAGCAATCCACATGTATAAATAACTATTCATGATATAATTGCTCAAACAAAGTTATTTTATAGAAGCCTCAGCCTTTAATGGGTAAAATCACAACCATTCTAGAAAGCCCCGCCGAATCAAGTTCATCACCAACAACTACTTCCGTAGCTCTTTCAATGGTTACTAATAGCATTAATCAACTCCACAATAATCAAGGAACAGTGAATTTGAATACAAATAATAATTACGGGATAGGTATGTGCTGTTTATACTCTTATCCTGGATTGTAAAGAGTGTTGACACTAATATCTATTTCTAAAGATCATAAAAAAAAACAAAAAAAAACGAAAGGTATTAAAAGATATAAACTCTCAAAAGGTAATAATATCTTCTTTAGTATAATGTATTACTGTATTGATACTTTAGATAGGACGAAGTGGATATACTATTAAACAATCTCCAAAACAATGATAAGACTGAAAAAGATGCCCCTATATACAAAAAAGAAATTAAGATGGTGAATCTTCAAGTTCATTGGGTTATAGATAGTGTTGATCTCACTACAAAATTCACAGACTTTGTTCACATAATGATTGTTATTAGGCTAAGCTGTTATTTCTATAACCTTTACTTTACAACGGGGATTTACGGTAAAGTTACTAACAGGTCTACCACTGTGTGATGTCCACAATATGAAAGGAAACATTTTTTCCCCAAGTTTTAGGTATGCTGATTATGGGTTCTGGTATCAGGAATGACGGAGCACCTAAATCAGCTATTTTTGTAAGAAGTGAAAATATGTGCCTTTGAGGTTCCCTCGTCCTTAAAAAATATGACATTATTTATCGCACACTTCGATGATTTGATGCGTGTACTGACAATTTATGAAGATAACTACTATAAGCGTGAAAATCCAGAAATCAATCAAAATATGAAAGAAGATACCCTAACTAGCAACACTTTTTTTCACAGTTATGGAAATAAAAAAAAAGCAAGTACTAACGTGCAGCTTTAGTTTTCTAATCCTGTATCTTTAAATCCCTTTTTTTTTTTTTTACTTCTTTCATAATACCATGTAATATGTACATATACATTCATACATACATACAAATAAATAAAATACGATGAGTAATAACAACAACAATAATAATAATAATAATTCCAAAAAGATATATACATATATATATATTTGTTTAAACGCTGAACTATGGAATTCTTTTAGCCCCTTCTTTTTTATAAGCGGGTATATTTTCCTTTGTAGTAACTAAACGCTACTTTAAAATCGGTAATAAAAACTAATGACTGTGTCTTCTTATTTCAAACGACAGTACTCTTCTATCTCTTTATCTATATTATTATTTGACTTCATTTCGTTTATAAAGCATGTTTTAGTAGGTACATTTCTTAATATGTTAATAACAAGCGATCCTACTTCTTAGTTGTTTATACATTTTGGTAGTATCTATCTGAGAAGCCACTTATGTAAAGTAAATGTTTTAAATAATCGCGAAGAATGTACTTTGACAGAAAATAGATATCATGGTTTGCATCTATATATGGTGGGCGAATACTAACTCTACTTATATTGATCACTAAAATGTGACAAATTATATAACGCGTGTACCTGTCATTAAATATCTATCCCGTTATACTCAAAATATTTACCGCTTTTATATATATAAATATATTTATTTATTGTTTATCATGACTACAATTTATAACAAAGGTGATATGTTTTTCCTTTTTTTCCCCATTTCTCATAACATCAGACTTAATTGGCCTTGGCAAAACGCTCGGAAACGGTTTCCCAGTTGATAACTTCCCAGATGTTCTTGAGGTAATCAGGACGAACGTTCTTGTATTGCAAGTAGTAAGCCTGTTTAATTTGAATCATAAATAGATGTTAAATTACATTCACACGTACACAATTCACTATATTAAAACTTACATGCTCCCAAACATCAATACCCAAAAGAGGGGTCAAGTCTATTATTAATAGTTTTTATATTAATTAATAAACAACATATAATACTTTGTCATATTTATGTGTTTTTTAAGTAACTTACGAAGCAAAGGATCTTGGTTAGGGGTAGTGGCAATTTCAACACGCTTGGAGGCCTTATTGAAACCCTAATATGTATAATAAAAAAAAATTAAAATTTAAAATTTGAGCGTGTGATTTAAGTGATGCCATCATGATTTCATTAAACAACGTACCAACCAGGCCCAGCCAGAACCTATATAGGAAAAATAATAATCATGTTAAATTCCTGATTATCAAAGTAGAAAAGGAAAAAAAAAAGTTCTTGTTCTAAGAACAACATACCTTGAACACCAGCAGCAGCAGCGTTAAATTCCTTTACAAAGTGTTCATAAGAACCGAATTCCTTGACGATAGCATCATGAAGGTCACCCTTAGGGAGAGCTCCACCGCCCTTACCCTTGGGAGCCAAGTTCTGCCAGAAAAGAGTGTGATTGATATGTCCACCACCGTTGAACTTAAGGGCACCTTGAAGAGCAAGTTGCTGGGTCAAATCATTAGCCTTGAAAGCACTTTGGAGCTTCTCTTCAGCTGCGTTGAATCCATTAACATAAGCTTGGTGGTGCTTGGAATGGTGAAGTTCCATGATCTCAGCGTTGATATGAGGTTCAAGAGCCTAATTCTTGTCGCGTTAATAAAATAGAAAACTCCATTTCGACAAAAAAAAAAAAGTTAACTTACATCATACCCGTAAGGAAGTTCAGGTAAAGTAACCTTGGAACGGATAGCAGTCAAAGGACGGAGAGAGGTCTTGATAGCAGAAGACTTAATGGAACGGGCAGCAATAGAAAGCATCTTTTTATTTGTTGTATTACTAATAAGAAAGAGAAATTCTTAATAACATTTGAACGAGCCCCCACATTATATTTTAGTTCATTGTTACACAAACACCAGATGATGTCAGCTCTATTAGTTAGATTGATTTAATATTAAGATTTGAAAACTTCAATTGTAGCATATACTCATAAACGATGGCTAAATATGAGCCGTTGGTATACTATATATTTGCTTGATACACGTTTAAAAAGAAATATATATATATATATTTGTAGCTCTATTGATAAGTATATAGCATGAAACTAATTTTTCTTTATTAATGTATAAATGATATCAAGTCAACATGTTACTCATAATCAGCATATAATTACATCAGAGAAAGTTCATAAACATTTTTTTTTGTGCTAAACATTAATTTTAGCCCTCCTACACATTTATATCTGGAAACGGAATAACAACTTGCCGCGCATGCCTCATATACCAGAACTATGCCGCGTATGTAATACCATTAGAGCTAAAACTTTACCCAAGTCAACAAGACAGATAATATTTTAGACCAATCAAATATTAACTTGTTATATTACAAAGCAAATTAATTTATGCGCCGCTCCAATAGAATTAAAACAATTGTAGATGAACTTTTGGAGAGCTGTTTGATATATACTTGGTATCGATCGCAATTGATAAAATGGAAGGATCAAGATTTTAAATCTTTTAACATTACTTCACATAAATAGTTGAATACGTATAAAATAAGTTTGATACTTTTTATTTTATTTTGACAAGGTACAATCTTACGAAGAAGTCGACAGTAAACATAGGGAAATCATAGGAAAACCATACCTTAGATCTTTACGATCGTTTGGTGGTAACTTTTGGTATTTATTAAAATATGAGAGTATTCTTTTAAATTCATTTATTTTGTCAATAAAAAAAAGGGGGGGGGGTATCCGCTGTGTTTCTTCTTTCTCTTTTATATATAAAAAGACGAAAAGTGCCGTGATTTAGTATACATAGATGCAGCTGTATTTGCTCTAAAATCTTTTAATATAGTAGGCGGTATGTATAAGAGTGCTCCTCGAATAAGAATAATTCTCGATAAGAGTACTGCGATTGTCTTTGTAGAGACTGTGTGGTTGTTTATGACTATTGTTAACATAAGTTACAGACTCTCGATAAGAGTAGAGAGTACCTGCTAAAAAGCTACTCTTATCCAGAGCGCGTACTGTATAATATATCATTTGATAAAAGATAAATTTAAACTAGAGCTTACATTTATTCTTAGATAGGGCTATTCATCACCATTTATACCTTGGTCTTACTAAAATAATGTCTCTTCTTAATTTATAGCTTAAATTTTTCGTCCGAGGACTGGTACGAAATTTTTGTCGGAATGTAACGTGTTTTTTTTAAGTGCCGTATATCATTTTTACGACACTTATCAGGGTTACCTTGTTGTTTTTCTTTCATATACATATACATATACATATATATATATATACTATCATTTTTTTATAAGCCATTTAATAAGTAATGGATAGAAAAGATTTAAGAACGATTTATCTTTACGAATTTGGCTTCACCGAGAATGCATCAAAGGTCGCCAAAAAAATCAATGAGAGATTTGGTGCCAACACAACTACCCCTCGCACAGTCGAGCGATGGTTTAAAAAGTTTCGTGAAGGCGAATCATCACTTGAAGATAAGGAAGGTCGAGGAAGACCGGTTGAGGTGGACCAGGATGAGCTAAAGGCCTTAGTAGAAAATGATCCATCCCTAACGACACGCGATATTGCGAAAACAATCGGTGTATCTCATAAAACCGTTATGATTCATCTTCATCAGATAGGGAAGGTGAAAACGCTTGGAAAGTGGGTATCTAAAGATTAAAAAAAATTCCAGGTTTCTACTTTTTGTGAGTCGATATGTTACTTTATAATGACGAAATTCCCTTTTTTACATTGTCTCGTCACTTCTGATGAGAAGTGGGTTTCATATAAGAATTTTGTAACTATGACTATAAATATTGAGTTTATATATATATTCTTAATAAAAATCAATATTTAACCCAAATATACAATCAGACCTAATTAACTTTATTGTTACAATATGGTCAGGGCAAATGGATAGACGTCGACTGACTCCCGGAACCCTGCACAAGAAAAGGTTTATATTAAAAAAAAAAAGATTTCGGTTTAGTGAAATGTCACAGAACTCGCCCTTTACAGTATTCTAAAGGAAGACGATACGATTATCGCCAAATACTAGTGTTATGATATCGAGTAAATATATAGGAGGTCTTTTGTGAAGTATCCACCCATTTTTAGTAAAGGTTGAATGTTTTTCCTTAATAAAATAAAGAAAAAAAAAAGCCAGAGCTTACACAACTGTTCAGAAAAAAAAAGTTTTTTTAAAATCAATGAATGTTAATATTCTACCTCATTCTATATATTCTCCTGATCTTGCACCGGCCAATTTTTTTTTCCTTCCTTCTCTCTCTTCTTCTTTTTTTTTATATATATGATATAATATATATAACATACAAGCTGCCAGAACCTTGATAAAAGTGTGTAGAATTGAACAGTTCTTACTTTTTGTTTTTATTCTTTTTGTCTGATAACGTTATTTCCCACCAATAAACACATAAAACCAGTTGTTCACCTGCATAAAAATTATCGAGATATCTATTGGATCGCTTACAAAATTTTACTCTCTAGAGAGGGTACTTTTACTTTATAATTTTCTCGTTAAACTATTATATATTATTAAAGATTGAAGGTTGAAGGTCTAATGAAAACATGAAAAGATTGTTAGACTTTTTTCAAACAGAAAATGATGCTATATATGGAAATTAAATTGATTCGATATAGCTATAGGCATTTTCGCGTTGACAGCTTTCCTTTTCGATGACTCAGCCTTGCGTTTCTTCTTATGGGTTATCAAGCACTGTTTTTTTTTTCCAAAATCAA
>VCJD01002742.1:11710-21776 GCA_024140245.1 Backusella tuberculispora | reverse complement strand
TTTTTTTTTTTTTTTTTTTTTTTTTTTTTTTTTTTTTTTTTTTTTTTTTTTTTTTTTTATCCAACACATTTTTCAATTCTATAAAAGTTACCTCTGGAGAATACACTATTATATCTCTTCAACAATTTAAAGTCACTCTCAGGAGTAATGGCGCATGATATAAATTATAACTATTTTTATAAAGTGGCTAGGTCTCCTATTTAATTTTCTTCTATTGTTGCACTTAATTCAGTAAAATATAAAGCTCTGGATATAGTTTTAAAGTTCACTTGATTGATAAGCAAATACATAAAAAGTAATTTTATTTAATATATATGTAAGTTGAAATATTATGATTTGTTTTGCCTTTTTTTTTAATATATTTGCCAGAAGTCGAGTTCACTGATTTGATAAACTTGAACAAATCACTTTATTCATATACTGGGCTTTTGTTTTTGTTTTTAAATAGCAGGTTTTTGAATTGAATGAATAAAATAAAAGAAAATTATTTAATATCCTTAATGAAGATGTGAATTAATGCGATTGTTTCAAAACGTATTATTTGTTTTAACCATTTTAACAAAAATAAGGTTTTTATTTTTATCTTGTGTGTGTGTGTGGCTCACTTCTCTTGAAATATTACAGAAAATTTTATTTGGAAATTCTGGCTTCCAAAAAAGAAAAACGCCGGGATTCATGAACATATTTAGATCTAGAACCTTTTTCTCGATCTTCTTTAACATAAATTTCAAAGTATAACAATGTCATTATTTTTTTCTTCTTTTTTTTTACTTTTATTTTATAGATATCTTCTCATATAAAAGCTGGGATACAACTACAGTTTTAAATAATAAGAAGAAAAAGAAAAGTATTGAATAACAACATTTTCTTTACACAATGTAAATACCTGGTAATGGCACATGCATATCCTTAAATTAGCAAAAAAAAAAAAGATCGCGGAGACATGTCAAAGAAAAGCCTATTCATCAATGTTACACATAAAATCATCATAAGGTCTTACTGTTATTGTTTTATTTTTAAATATGCAAAGAAAAAAAAAGGGTATCATTTATGGCTTGATACCCTTTTATCCGCTTTTAATTTATTTACAATAAAAAAGGGGAAAAAAAGGAAAATATAAGTAATATATAAAGGAAACTGATCATAAAAATAATTGGAGTTTCAGGAATAGAAGCAAAAAAAAAATTTTAAGAAAAAACCATTAATAACAATATACATTATGCATGGATTCATGTTTAAGAAAACGACTTTTTCATTTAATAATTATTGTTTTTAAAGGAGAGAAAAAAAGTGGCGCTAAAATCACTAAAAATATATATTTCTTTTTGTCATAATAAATAAATAAAAATGGGTTGTTTTTTTACTATTTTCATACATATTTACATACTCATAATACATTTTATATATAAACAAAAAATTAATGATGTGACATTGGATCAAGTATGTTCATATAATAACCAGAATTGTTACGTGAATGGTGTGGTGTATGAGGTGATTTTGGAGAATAGAGTGAACTAGTGTCATCATCAGAAACCATCATAGTAGGACTTGGACTTGGTGGTAATTGATTTCCAAAGTTAAAAGATGGACGATAAACATGACCAAGTAAACCATTATTATCATGTGATGTAACCAAGATGGAAGGTGTGCTGTCTTGTTCTTTTTTGAATCTTTTTAATTCATCAGGTAATTGACCTATATAGAAACACAAGGTTTTTTTAGATCTGATAAAATAAAATAATAAACAAAGATCTTTATTTGTTTACCTCCATTTTGTCTACTAATATAATTCAACATATTTTTAATAGTTTGTGTTTGATTCAATTGCTTTTGTTTAGTTTCTTGTAATTCCTTGACAACTTGTGCAAAGTTTTCATATAAATGCTGAATTTGTTGTAACATATCGGATTGTGAATTTTGTAATAAAGCAATCTGATAATCACCATTATCCTTGGTACGGTTGGTTTCATTCTCTACTGACTTTCGCTTAATGTCGTCGAGTAAATCAGGTCGATTCCTTAAAAATTTGCTATGAGAGAATTCCCAAATCTGATTCTCGGCAAGTGTACGATGACCTCTTGGTGACTTGTTTACCTTGTGAAAACCGTACCTTTATATATATACGTGTTATTTTCTCTCTTTTATTCTATTTAGAAATAATGGGAGGGACTTACATGTTTAATTGTCTAACAAAACTAGAAAAATTGTTGTGTTTAAAATGTTTAGGTAAGACGTCTCGAGAAAACTCCATAATATTACAAACAATGAACGAAGTGCCATTATAAGACCAAGATATTAAATGTTGGAAGTGTGAATCTACCACCATACTATATATATATATAATTAGAAAATAATAGTAATATCAAGATGTATATATATATATTTACTTGTATAATTTATGAACAAATGTATTTGTATGAGCTGGTCTTTGATTTGAATTGGCTGGTGGCGGAGGTGGAAGCTGATATTGTATATAATTTGGTTGCATATAATGTGAGAATGTATCCATTGTTTTTTTGTTTTTTTTAATTCTGATGTAAAGGAGAGTTATGGAATAAAAAGAAAAAGAAGAAGAAAGAGATATATTTGTGTGAGTCTTTATATGTATATTTTTCTTATCGTTTAAACGGAGTGTCACTTTATCTCTTTTTTTTTAGGGCCTGAGCTGTATTTTAAACAGCGACATGAAAATAGAAAACTCGGAAACATTTGCTCTCCACGAATTTCATCATACATTTGTACAGATATTTTATTTTAAAGATGATCTGAGATTAAAAATAAGATGAGTTTGTTTTGTGGTGCCAACGACTTTTTTTTTTATTGTATTTTGTTTTTTTCATATAGACTTGAATTCGAAATGGATTTCGTTAATTACAGTCCATCAAAATTGTCACTATGACTATGTGTAGAGTTCAGACGCTACAAAAAGGTTTTGATAGTATTGTTCTTGAAAATATATAGAAACGTAAAAAAACCCAATGATTTTTGAGTCTGGCTCTGAAATATAAAGGGAAAAACGAAGATAAGAGGGTAGGCCATGGATAGCCTTGTAATTGATATAAGTGTTGCTTCTGTTGCAAATATTAAAGAACTATATATAAGAGCTATGACCCCCTTTTTCCAGAAATTGAGGAAAGAGGTCACAATATATTTGGCCCCAGAAACGCGCATAACACCGCGTACAGACTTTTTTTTAACAAAATTAGGACGGGAGATGGAGCCGTTCTTCCCGGTGTTCTAACAAAAAAAAAAGCAGCATAGGGTATTTGTCAAAAGCTCTTCCCAGGAATACACTGTCTTTTCTTGATTCGCTTTCTTGATGATAAATTGTTAATTTATACTTGGATTGACAAACGAAGAGTTGATAAAAAAAAAAGCTTTGACGAATTGATCGTTTCTTTTCCTATGCTACAGAAATTTGTAACTAATAGATACTCTTTTGTTTCCTCAGCCAAGCATTAAATTATACCTTGGAGGGAAATGATTCAGGAAGAAACAGCTTACCTTTTACTTCACATTTTGTGTCGATTTGTAGAAAGTATACATTATAGAAAGCCAAATATATATACATATGAAAGTGATGGCATCCTGGTTAAAGAAAATCTCGGATATTGTATATGTACTATTTAGAAGTTTGCATATAACATTAGCTTTAGTGAAGTATTACGTTTCTCAGTACACAACATTTATACTTCATAGCGTGTGAAACCAATTACATATGTATGCATGTGCGTTTTTACATACTTTTCGTTATTGTGTTTACGAAATTGAAGCTTTGAGATCAAAGTTAACCACAGTCTTGATTCATTCCTGGTATAAATCAACCTTTGTTGGCTTTAGCTTTATTTTTAAATATCTTAAACAGTATTAATTTGCCACCTCAGAAAACATACCAAAACAAATAAACAAAAGACTACTCCACACAAAGTTGAGCTCAATCATGTCTGTGGCGATAATTTAGTGATATATATATATATATATTAGTAAAACTATACGAATGTGAGAAACATTTTTATATATAATGCAAAGGGTAATCATCTAACATCAATATAAAATACTTATTTCCACATAAATAAAAGTATTTCTTTCTTTCTTTCTTTCTTTCTTTCTTTGAAACAATTCATTATTCTTGAGAAATAGAACAGAATATGCTGACAGAGGGAGATATTATTAACTAAATAAATAAATATTAATAAAAAAAAATCCTTTTATTATATTCTCTAATAAACCACTAATATATACAAATAATTACTGATATCAACAAAACGGTTTCTTTTTTTTTGCATGAAAAGAAAAAACAAAACAATTTCTTTTTCTTCTTTTAATCGTTTCTTCACACTTATGCATTTTGAAACTTTTTTAATGCATATATACATTGGAATACCACAAGTAATCAATAATACTTGTGTAATTTTCCCCGTCTTTGCCTCTTCTCTTTAAGAATCTATGAATAATCTTTAAAATATGAGTAACGTTCAATAATATAGTATATTATAATAGACGTCTTGTACGGCATTACTCTTTGTAAGGTAAACACTTCTTTTAAGACAACAAAAAAAGGGAAAAAAATACCAAGAGTGTTGATTTGAATCAGAGAGTAACGCATCTCTTGACTCTTGTAGTTATTTGTTTGTATAATAGAAAGTTATGACCGCATGATACATATTTCGATAGTAATAGATGAATAAACGATGGTTTATTACAATTAAACATATAAATGTCCTACTATATATGTTTCTTATTCATTCATTAAAGTATACATAGTATAAATGATACTTCTTTTTTATACAGACGATATATAGTCCTTTTATTCGAAGAAAGAAAAAAAAAATCTGATTGGAACCTTAACCAATCACGTTAGCATAAACATTAATGGCAACATCTTTAATTTAACCCAATCAAATTGATTTTATCATTTTCTTTTTGAAGTTTCTGTTTCTGTTTTTTTTTCTTGTTTTCTTTTTCTCTCTTTTGTATATATATAAAAACTTATTCCTTTCTCTTATATATATATATATATCTTGTTATATTATGTGTCGCTTTTTGTTATATAAGGGAAAACAACCTATTTTACTTGCTAATGTAAGTTTGTCCTGGTTTTTTTTAAGTTTTTAATTCTAACTTTTTTTGTTGTTGTCAATTTTCTAGTTGATTACAAGACCTAAGCATTCCATCGTAAATCAATCTTTTGATTCTCGTTTACGATTAGACACCAGAAGACCTTTAAACGGTAATCGATATATCTTACTTTTAAAAATCAATTCATTTCTAACCAATCCATGCACTCTTTCTTTTATATCAACAGGTGATGGTTTTGGAGTTGGATGGTATGAAAGTGAAACACACCCTGACGAGGAAGAAGAAGATCATGTCACACCTTGTATCTTTACATCTGTTACACCAGCATGGAATAACGTCAATTTAGTTCGATTGGCAGAAAAGATTAGAAGCCCACTTGTATTTGCTCATGTTAGAGCAAGTACTTCTGGTTCTGTATCAGAAACAAACTGTCATCCTTGGTCGTAAGTTTATATATGCAAAAAAAAAAGTATTTTTAAGTTTATTTATATATATAAAAAATAGATATGGTCGTATTATGTGGATGCATAACGGTGGTATTGCAGAATTCGATAAGGTATTAAGATGGTGATGGTGGTGATGATGTATATAATAATAATTAAATCAAATTATTACTTGATCTCTTGATTTCTTACCTTGTTTTTTTTTTCTCTTTTTAGATAAAAAGAAAGTTACAGAATTCTTTACCAGAAAAACTATTCTTATTTGTACAAGGAAATACAGATTCTGAATGGGCTTTTGCTTTGTTTTTGAGTTTTGTAAGTCATGTTTTTCATTTAATTATTATTTTGATAGTAGTAGTAACATTTATTATTATTATTTAGCTTTCTAATCCTGATGCAAACACATTTGATTATCAAGAATTAAAACAAGCCATGTTAAAAACAGTTGCACAATTGAATACTTGGGCAGAAGAAGCAGATATAACAGAGGTTAGTACAAAAAAAAACAAAAAATAAAAAAAACACATGGATTTAATTTTAAATTAATTTTTTTTATGAAACTCACACATGATTGCTTTTATTAAAAATATATATATTTATGATGTTGTTCTAGCCTTCTTTATTAAATTTTGCAGTAACAGATGGAGAAACTGTAGTTTGTATTAGATATACAAGCAGTAAAACAGAAGAGGCTGCTTCTCTCTATTTTTCATCTGGTACACGTTTTGAATGTTATAAACCTGGTCATTACCGTATGGTAAAAGCTGATAGAAGAGAAGATATTGTTGTTGTAGCAAGTGGTAATATGATGATATTAATTGATGATTATATATATATGCTCTTAACTAAATTGATATATACAATAGAACCCTTGACATTTGAAAAGGCTGATTGGTTAACCATTCCAACAAATAACATCCTTGTGGTTACTCCAAAGTTGAATGTATTGTTACAGCCCATCAAGGATAAATTCTATACCCCAGAACGTGGCATGGAAGTAAAGATCGGAGAGGAAGATGTCATCATACCAGAGCCAAAAGCTCAATTATTTAAAATTCAAGCTGAAGGACAAATGCAGAATGATCAGCCAGTTACTGTTTGCAATTAAAAAAAAATACAACTTTTTTTTGTTATTATTAAATAAATAGATATTATAAATAAACAAATAATTAAGAGCAAGAAGGAGAAAGAAAAGAAGAGGGAGACTAAAATGTAATTTTGAAATCATCTTTGCATGTTGTTAAAAAAAAAAAAAGGTCTTGCCTGAAACATTATAAAACTTATTTGATCGTGTCACCCTTTTCTTTTCTTTATATTTCTATTTCTTAATATTTTACTCTTCTTCTTTTTCATTGTTACTCTTTACTATTTTATTATTTACTATTTATTATCACTACTACTACTATTATTATCATTACCGTCACCATCATTACCATTATCACTACTATTAATTAAATATGAATTTATCTGAAATCAATAAACGTTACTTAGCATTTATAGGAATAAGCTTTATTATCGTGCTACATCTCTATAGATCAACAGTACTTTCATTATCCTACATACCTTGTCAAGGCAAAAGAATACCAGCATTTATTGATGATGAAAGAAATAAAAAGACCTCAACAAATGCTAGATTTGTAGATTTAAACGAGTTATACGCGACTGATCGCGCAAAACAACGTCAAGAACATGTGTTAATCTTAACACCATTAAAAAATGCAGAACCTTACCTTTCACGTTATTTTGAACTACTCGATTCTTTATCCTATCCAAAACACTTGATCACGATTGCATTCTTAGTTTCTGATACTACTGATAACACCGTCGAGTTTATACGTCATAAAGCAGATGAGCTATTAGAAGAAAAAGAAGAAGAGGGAAGAAAAAGTTATCATGCAATTCACATCTACGAAAAAGACTTTCAGTTCCAACTGCCTGAGGATAAACGACATCAGTTTCAATTACAGCCACTTCGCCGATCCTATATGGCGCGTTCCCGTAATTACTTACTGACAGCCGCTTTGCGTAACCATCATGCCTGGGTACTATGGTTGGATGTGGATGTTGTTAATTATCCATCTACCATTCTGGAGGATCTGCAGAGTCTAAATGTCGATATTGTCGTACCGAATTGTCTTAGACAGACAGAGGATGGTTCCTTTTGGGGTTACGATAAAAACAACTGGCAAGAAACACCCCAATCAATGAAGATTCAGGAGAATCTAGACCCTGTAAGTTTTTTTTTTAAAAAACATACATTCAACATGTATATACATACACTCTCATTTTCAAATCATTAATTATATTATATTATATTATGTTATATATATAGAATTATGTTTTATTAGAAGGTATTTTTGACTCTTATTTTGTTTACTCGTGACTTATTCAAAAAAAAAACTTGTATATATAGGTTATTATGAATTCTTAACAAGAAGATATCATCTTGTCGACATGCCAACACACAATAATAGACTAGATAAAGTCCCATTAGATGGTGTTGTAAGTATATTATCTAGCTATATATAAACAGCATATATATATATATAGACTTATCATAAAAAAAATATAGGGTGCTACATTTACATTAGTCAAGGGTAATGTACATAGAGAAGGAGCTAACTTTCCCTGTTATCCATTTCAACACCAAGTCGAGACAGAAGGGTTTGCAAAGATAGCTAAAGCCATGGGATTTGGAGTGTATGGCTTACCAACCTATATCATCCATCACATCTCTAATGCTTGAAACCAGCTGATTGTCATATTGAATCTCAGGCTTCATTCTTTAAATAAACCAATCAGAAACTTTTTTTACTATTTTTACTTTGATGAGGTGCAAGGGTGGAGGAGGAAGTTTTTTTTTTTTTTTTTTTAGAAGTATAAATTATAATTCAATAATGGACATGAGCGAAGATAATAATAGTATGATTAGTACTAGTAGCAATGACAATAATGCCAATAATGACAATAATGACAATAATGACAATAATGACAATAATGACAATAATGCCAATAATGCCAATAATGCCAATAATGACAATAATGACAACAACAACGACAACAACAACGGCCCCAATGACGACAATAACAATAACAATAACAATAACAATAATAATAATAATAATGACAATAATAATGACAATAATATTGACAACATTAATCGCGCTAGTTCCTCAAGTAAAGAAACTCCTGCGCCGTTCCATTCTGAAAATGCAAACACATTAAAAGCTTATGGATATAAACAAGAAGAATTCAAGGTAGCTATCATTTTTATTTTTATTTCTTAAAGAAAAGAAAAAAAGAAGTTTGTAGTATATATTTAAACATATTAGAAATGGTGTTCTGATAATCAACACGACACAAACGTCAGTGAGGACAGATTAATGTCATTCTTAGAAACTATTGTCATTCCGCGTGGTAGTCTACGTCATTCAAACAACGATACCATTGTTCCCATTGGAAGAGAAACAGTTGATTCCTACATAAAGGCCATGGTTGATCTATGGCGAACACAACATACAGCTGGAGAGAATGACGAACCTCACCCTCGTGGCACTCGAACAAGAGCCTTACTTGAAAGTACAAATGATAACAGACCCAAAAGAAAACGCCAAAAGACAAAAAATGGAGTCGATCAGCAAACCCAAACAGAAGATAACTTGAATGATCTTGTAAATAAAATGAATGAAAATATCCAATCGTTTTCTTCCACTTTTGGTGCTTTACAACAAGACGTCAATTTAATCAAATCTCAATTTCAAACCATATTCCAAACTCCTTTATATCTTTCTGCTCAATTTATTAGAAACCCTTTTATTGAACAACAACAACAACAACAACAACAACAACAACAGCAGCAGCAGCAACAACATCCTATTTACGTCCCTTCTACAGTTCCTCCTTCTCATCCTCCTCAACAGCAGCAGCAACACTATAGTTCTTCTTCGTCAGTACAGTTACCTCATCAATATGTACAAGTATTACAACCTACTCAAACGTCAATAGAATCAACATCTAACCAGTCTATTGGTCAGTCTACTCAATCAAGTACATCACCACCAGCTCAAACAACACCTCAGTCACAGAGTCAACAACAAAATCCATCAGCAACATCTCAAGTGAATAGACAAGCGCAAGCATATCAATTAGCTCAAGCTTCATCTTTAGCTGATTCAATTCATTTAGTTCAACAACAACAGCTGGCTTCTGCCGCCTCCTCCTCTTCCTCACCTTATCCTAAACCACCTATTTATAAACTCAATCGACGTTTACAAACCGTAAAACAAGTATGGGCAGAATATTCAGTTGGATTGAATGGAGGACCCTCTATAGAAGAACTCGAAAATAAATATGGTACCAGTTGGAGAAAGGATCGATCAGAATCTAGATATTTTAGTAGACGAAAAGCAATATATGATGAGATTAAAGATATTGTTGAAAAGGAAAACATATCTTCTGATGAGGCTGTTACAAAATTGGAAAAAAGAAGGTTGGATTTGGGTAAATCGTTGGATAGACTTTCGGCTTTGCTTAGATTGAATAAA
>VCJD01002738.1:0-11891 GCA_024140245.1 Backusella tuberculispora | reverse complement strand
TTTTTTTTTTTTATTGTTCAATAGAAAAAGAATAAATAAATAATCATCATCTTTTTTACGATTAACTTTTATTTAATTAACTAATTTAAGAAGTAAGGCAAATTATAACCAAAGCAGCCGTAACCATAGTAACAATGGCATTTTATAAATCAACAACAATTGTTATTTTAGATGAGTGGAGGTGGAAATATTAAAGTCGTAGTTCGATGTCGTCCCTTGAATTCAAGAGGTAAAGCAATTTTACCTAATGAAGAAGAAAAGAAAGAAAAAGCCTCATGAACCAACAAACATAACACTTTTTTTTTTATAATGCTTAGAACTTGCTCGTGGAGCAACTTGTCTCATTCGCATGGAAGGAGCTCAGACTATTATCACTAAACCATCCGATCATAAAGGAAAAGATACAGACGACGTCAAGGCATTTACATTTGATAAATCTTATTGGTCCGCAGATAAAAATGACCCCCACTATGCAACTCAGGATATGGTCTATAGTGACTTGGGTGAGGATTTATTGAATCATGCTTTTGATGGTTATAATTGCTGTATTTTTGCCTGTAAGTAGTAATAATCATCTTATAATGTGTGTGTATCATGAATAGTCTCCTTATTTTCTCCTTTTTTTTTTATTATATACATATATAGATGGTCAGACAGGTGCAGGAAAATCATACTCGATGGTAAAAATGACTTTGTAACAATAATCAGCTAAATTAATTAATAAATAAATTAAACAATGATATTGACAACTTTTGTATATATTAGATGGGTTATGGCGAAGATAAAGGTATCATGCCAAAAATTTGTCAAGGATTGTTCGATCGTATCACAAGCAACAACGAGAGTAACCTCAAATATCGAGTTGAAGTATCCTACATCGAAATCTATAATGAAAAAGTCAAGGATTTATTAAACCCTAAAAACAAGGGCAATCTCAAAGTCCGTGAGCACCCTTCTACCGGCCCCTATGTTGAAGATCTATCGAGACTAATTGTCAACTCCTCGGAGGGTATCAATGATTTGATGGATGAAGGCAACAAAGCCAGAACTGTCGCAGCTACAAACATGAACGAGACATCTTCGAGATCGCACGCTGTCTTCACCGTCTTTTTAACTCAGATACGTCTAGACGAAGTGACAAAACTTGAAACTGAAAAAGTCGCTCGTGTCAGTCTTGTCGATCTTGCGGGAAGTGAAAGAGCAAATAGTACTGGTGCCACAGGTGCCCGCCTTAAGGAGGGTGCAAATATTAATCGTTCATTAACAACCCTCGGTAAAGTCATCTCTGGTTTGGCTGACCAGTCCATTGCTGAAGCTTCGAAAAAAAGTGGAAAGAAGACAAAAGAAGTTTTTATTCCCTATCGTGATTCAGTATGTGTTTTTTATTTACAAATTATATATATCATTATATATAAATTAAAAATAAAAGTTTTAAAAAAAAAAGAAAAGAAAAAAGGTCATTATATACTAACTTATTTGTTTTTACTCTATATAAACAAAAAAACAAAAAAAAACTAGGTTTTGACATGGTTATTGAAAGATTCATTGGGTGGTAACTCCAAGACAGCCATGATTGCTGCTATTTCACCAGCAGATTATGAAGAAACACTCAGTACACTTCGTTATGCCGATCAAGCCAAGAAGATTCAGAACAAGGCTATTGTGAACGAAGATCCAAATGCCAAGATGATTCGTGAATTGAAAGAAGAGCTATCGACATTGCGCGATCGTTTGATGGTCTATGCACCAGAAGTAGTAGAAGAATTATCTGCTTCAAGTGCATACAAACAAACCAAACAACAGCAAAACCAACAGGATGGCAGTGTCACACCCATCCCTACTCGATCCCTCATCACCAACGCCAATCAGGAGCTCGAAATTGTCGACGAAAAAGGCAATAAGAAAAAAATGACAAAACAACAAATTGTTGATCAGTTGACAAGCTCCGAAAAACTACTTGCTAATCTAAACGAAACCTGGGAGGAGAAGATGACAAAGACAAAACAGATTCATCAGGAACGTGAAAAGGCATTGAAAGAATTGGGTATCACTATTGATAAAAACGAAATGGGTATCTACACACCAAAGACCATGCCTTTCATCGTCAATCTCAATGAAGATCCTCTCATGTCAGAGTGCCTCATGTATCAGATCAAGGCGGGAAAAACAAGAGTCGGTCGACAGGATGGCTCGAGTCAGTGTGAGATTCGTCTTAGTGGTTCAAACATTCAGGATGAACACTGCTGGTTTGAATGTACCAATGACACCGTCACACTTTATCCCAATACAGCTTTAGATGCAATGACCATGGTCAATGGTAATCTTATTGATAGTCCCCATGTGCTTAAGAGTGGATATAGAATTATTCTGGGTCACCATCACATCTTCCGCTTCAACCATCCTGAAGAGGTGAGACGAGAACGTAACGATCTACTTAGAGCAGCAACAGCCAGTGCATGTACAAATCGATCCGACGACGAAGAATCAGCAGAAGTAGCTGCAGTAACAAATGGTAGCGGTAGTTTATCTTCCCCTTCAACAGATCTGATGGATTGGAATTATGCACGTTTGGAAGCAATGCGAAATCAGTATGCTTCCGAAGCAAACTTCAGCGGCTTAAAGGACGATGAGATTGAGAAGTTGTATGATGACATTGGCCGTATCCGTCAATCGAGAAAATCACGTGGAGATAGTCGTTTAGAAGATTATGATGATAACGATTCGAGTGCATCCACACATAGATTATCTGCAGCTGTTACTCTTTTTGAAGATGGTAGTGTCTGTACCGATACAACACTTGTCTCTCAAAATGAAAAGATCCAGGAAAAAATCAAGGATGTCAAGGAGAAACACCAAAAAGAACTTGAATCACAACGTAGCTTTTATGAGGCTAAACTTAGTCATATGTCATCCATGCAATTTGGTTTAGATTCCTATTCACCACATCAAGCCAAGTTGATCCGCCGTGTCGCTGATCGTTGGAAGCGTCTTCACTATGTCACAATGGCAGAAGTCGTATTGACCCATGCTATATTGTTAAAGGAAGCCAATATCATTTCACGTGAGTTGAGCAAAGATGTGACTTACCAGTTCGCCGTCATTGAAGAAGGATTTACTCAGTTACAGTCTTGCTGGGAAGAAATGGGCTCCCTTCAGCAGTATGATGATGAATCCGACGATGACGATTTGATTAGCAGTAACAAACCCTGTATCGGTATTCGTGTATTGGATCGTAAAAATCAATCAGTTTATGTATGGTCGATCGATAAACTTAAGACACGATTGAATAAGATGCGTAACTTAAGACAATATGTTGACCGCCCTCAGTACAGAAAACACTTTAATTGGGAAGACCCTTTTTATGAAAACCCCAGTCCTAAATACTCATTTGTTGGTAGTGCAGCTGTTTCCATTAAAAATCTACAGCACCAGCAGGCTTTTGAAAGTGTTGTTGAGGTTCGCTGTCGTACCACAGGCCAGATCAAGGGTCAGTTACGTTTGTTGGTATCCCCTATTGCACGCTCAGGTCATGCAGAAGAGCGTCATGATATGATTCTCCAACTTGGTCAGCAGCTCTTATTTGAAGTACGTTTATTGGAATTGACAGGTATCAACGAAACCGACTTTACTGGTGTCCATGTTCAGTTCAGATTATCATCGTTTGGTGCCCCTCGCTCAACTGCCGAAAAACTGTTTGCAACCGATCCCAGCCGCGGTTTTGGTACAGGACCCATCACTTTGGATTACAGTCAGACGCTTTCGGTCGTTGTCACACAGGCTTTACTGGATACACTTAATCACGGCATGGTTGTGTTTGAAGTGTATGGTATGGCACAGTCTCGTGTGCTAGCTCAGTTCGAACGATGGGACGATCAGCGAGAAAAACCTCAACTCTCCGAATTAATGGCGCCACCCAGAAACACCGTTTTAAATGCACCCTTGTGTAGTTCACCAACTGAGTTTCATGTTGAGCGTAGACCAGAGGAAGAGCTGTTGGCAGCAGAACGGCATGATGTCTTGGCATGGGTACAGATTGGAGAGTTGATGCCCAACGGAAGCTACATGCCAGTGCAGGTGGTATCTCAGACATCGCTAGATAGAGGTGCCTTTACCCTTCGACAAGGTCTCCAACGCCGCATCACCGTCACCCTATCACACACTTCAGGACGTCAGTTTGTGTGGAATAAGATATCAAGGGTCACTATCGGTCAAGTTCGACTTTTGGATGCAAAGGGTCGTATTATTACTTCACCTGCTCACGAGGATATTGAGATTAGAATGTTATCACAACAGCAAGTACATTATAAGAACGATGGTACAAGCCAATTGATCGCACAAGGTGCTTGGGACTCCTCGCAGCACGACTGTCTTTTCCTGAATCGATTGACGGCGGCCAACACGCGCATCTTACTTAATCTCAAATGGGAAATCGAAGTTGAAAAATGTTCAAAGCCAATCACATGTCAAATGGACATTGCTGTACGCATCCAGGGCCGTGACGCTTCCACTTTTGGTATCAGAAAATTATTAGGTTCTGCAAAATACATGAACAAGTGCAGTTCTGTATTTTTGGTTCATCTAAGACCGCCCATGACCCGTCGTGTCAGCCAGTTGTGGCGTCTGAATACGGCGAGTAAGACTATTCCTGGTGAAGAGCTTTTAGGTTCTTGGAGACCCCGGGGTGTTTCACTTGTGACAGATCACAGGCATATCAAGGAACGTATCGAACGCAGAGAACAAGTTACTGCCATTGCTCAATTACTTATGTTAAGAACCGCTCGTTCCCAAACAAGTCACGGCTCAATGAGTGAATCACCTATTAGTGATATCTCTAATGACAAACAGACTGAACTTGTTCAGAAAGTATTAACACTTTGGCGTAGTCAATGGGGAACATCAAAAGAGGTAAGAAAAAAAATGACTCCGATTTAATATTATATTTTGCATTAACTAATACTTTTGCTTTAATATCGTCTCGTACGATAAATTTTTCTGTTATTTCATTTCTTTTTACTAATGTTTTTTTGAAAAAAAAGGTGGTTCTTGATGCTGACCCTCCAATTCCTGGTATGCAAGAACTTCAAAAAAGCTGGAATACTAAATTAATAGCAGAAGTTAAACAAGTCACAGAATTGTAAAGTGTAGCAAAGAATTACCAAAAAACCTTTGATTTTTATTCAATATTTTTTTTTCTTTTTATAGTGACAATGTAACCAAACGCGGTTATTTGACCTATCAAGAAAACGCACTAGATGACAAATGGACCAAACGTTGGTTTGTGTTGCGGAGGTAAATCTTTTATCATAAAATAATAATAATAATTCAATTGAATACTAACGTTATTATAGACCTTATATTTATATTTATTCAAGCAATTCAGAGACGGAAGAATTAGGAATTATAAACGTATCAACTGTACGTCTTGATTATAACCGTGCCCTGGAGCAAATGATACAAGTAAGTAATCCATAAAAAATAAAAATAAAATAAAAAAGAGAGTTTTGTGTTTAATTTAAAATTTATTATATTTTAGCGTCATAATGTATTTTCACTTTATACCAACAATAATGCTTATACACTACAAGCCAGTTCAAAAACAGAAATGATTCACTGGATAACAAACATCGATCCTTTATTCTCACTTGATAAACTAAAATAACTTATATATATGCCCCCTTTTTTATAGCCCTTTTTTTTTTACTTATACCCTTATGATACCCCATTCCCTTCTTTTTTGTATATGCCACGAGAGAGAATTTTTTTTTTCCTTTATGTAAAATAAATAATAAAATAAAAAATATAATAAAAAATATGAACTCAGTAGTTGTGTGAGAGAGGCACATGTAAAGTAATACCACCTGATCAGCTCCTTCTTTAGAACCGTCACTAATTTTTTTTCCCAAGTGGCATGAAATAAAAAGGGGAATCTAAAAAAAAAAATTAAAAACAAGATCTCTTTCTCTTAAATCTTGCAATATAATATAATGTCTCTTAAAAATCAGATCATCGTTGTTGGTGGTGGCCTTTCAGGTCTTTCCGCTGCCCATACAGTTTATGAAGAAGGAGGAAATGTCTTGCTCTTGGATAAGAACCCTTTCTTTGGGTAAGTCATGGATATCCATACATTGATTTATTTATTTATTATTTTATTAATTATTCCATCTTTTACTATTACTATCAAACAAAGTGGTAACTCCACTAAGGCTACTTCTGGTATCAATGGTGCCTTGACACGTACCCAGATTGCCTTGGACATCAAGGATTCCGTTGAACAGTTCTATCAGGATACTTTGAAATCTGCACGCGACTTGGCTCGTCCTGAACTTATCCGTGTCTTGACCGGTAACTCTGCACCTGCTGTTGAGTGGCTCCAAGACAAGTTCACTTTGGATCTTTCACTTGTCGGTCGTCTTGGTGGTCACACTTTCCCTCGTACCCATCGTGGTAAGGAACAGTTCCCTGGTATGACCATTACCTATGCCTTGATGGAAGGTTTTGAAGATTTAGCCATCAATGAACCTACCCGTGCAAAGATTATTAAAAAGGCCAAGGTTGAAAGTTTGATCAAGGATAGTCAAGGCAATGTTATTGGTGTTGAGTATGTTCTTGTAGGTAATGCCGCTGATGGTCAGGTTTACAAGGAATACGGTCCCGTCATTCTTGCTACTGGTGGTTATGCTGCTGACTTTACTGATAACTCTTTGTTGAGACAGTACCGTCCTGAACTTTGGGACTTGTCCACCACAAACGGTGATCACTGTACTGGTGACGGTATCAAGATGGCTGCTGCCGCTGGTGCCAACACTGTCGATCTTGAGAAGGTCCAGGTTCATCCTACCGGTCTTGTTGATCCCAACGAACCCGATGCCAAGGTCAAGTTCTTGGCCGCTGAAGCCCTCCGTGGTTGTGGTGGTCTCCTTTTGGATGCTGATGGTAACCGTTTCTGTGATGAACTCGGTCACCGTGATTATGTCACTGGTATGATGAACAAGAACAAGTTCCCCATCCGCCTTGTTTTGAACACTGCTGCCTCCAAGGAAATTGAATGGCATTGTCGTCACTACGAAGGTCGTGGTCTCATGAGACGTTTTGAGAACGGTGAAGCTCTTGCAAAGGAAATGGGTATCACCCCCGCCCAGCTTGAGAATACCTTTGAAACTTACAACTCCATTGCTGAGGGTAAGGTCAAGGATCCTTGGGGTAAGCGTTTCTTCCACAACTTTCCCATCAAAATGACTGATTTCTTCTATGTTGCTTTAATGCAACCTGTTCTTCACTATACTATGGTAAGGATTACTTTTTTATTTTTTACTTGTTATTGTGTATTCTTAGTTTTAATTATGTTTGAAACTTACTATTATTATGATTTAGGGTGGTGTTGAAATTACCCCAAGTGCCGAAATCAAAGATACCAAGGGTACTCCTATTCCTGGTCTCTTTGCCACTGGTGAGATGTGTGGTGGTGTCCACGGTGCCAACCGTCTCGGTGGTTCTTCTCTTCTTGGTTGTGTTGTCTTTGGTCGTGTATCTGGTAAGTCCGCTGCCAAATACTTGCTCAGCAAGTTGGTCAACAACACATCTGTCGCTCAACAACGTTTGGGTGCCATCGGTCAACACTTGAATGGTGGTATGGGTATCAACATTACTGTCAACCCTGACTCTAACAGCATCAACTTGGAAATTTCACTTCCTCAAAATGGTGGCTCCGGTGCCCAAGCTATCGCAGCCGCTCCCCAACAACAAAATGCCGCTGCTCCTGCTAAGCAAGAAGAAGCAAAGAAGGCCGATGAGCCCAAGAAGATAGAAGAATATGATCTTGCTGAAGTTGCCAAACACAATAAGCCTGAAGACTGCTGGGTTGTTGTCAATGGTCAGGTCTTGAACGTCACTGACTTCCTTCCTGACCATCCTGGAGGAAAGAAGGCCATTTTGATTTACGCTGGTCGTGATGCTACTGAGGAATTCAACATGATGCACAAGCCTGATGTCGTTCAAAAGTATGCTCCCTATGCTATTATTGGTACCCTTAAAAAATAAGTTTCATTTTGTGTTTACAAATTTGTATAAAAAAAAATAATAAATAAAAATAAAATATTATATTGTTACTGTACTACCTTGTGAATTTCGGTTTCTCACACACTGCATGATTTTTTTCCGTTAAATTTTTTTTTTACTTTAATGCGGGGTAATTTAACATGACATGAGAAAAATAAATCAATTCTTTTTACTACACTTCATTCTTTTTAGAAAAAGAAAATGTGTTTAGATTTTAGACTTTTTTTTTTTTAAGGTTAACATTATCAACTTCATGTATTATGTATTACTATTATTCATTATCAAAAATATAAAAAGAGGGATTTTATTGCCAAAGCCTTTATTTATACATGTAAACGAATTCACATGTAAAATAAATAATAAAATTAAAAACGACCCAATAAAAGTATGCCATGCTACGAGATCTGGACAAAAATAAATAAATAATAATAATAACAAAATATATATAAAAACTTTTGTGGAAGAAAATCCTAGCCTTTTCTCCCTTTTTTTAATTAAGGTTCCACAACGGACGCATAAGGAATGTTTATAAGCTCTTAATTTCATTTTTACTTTTATTTTTTACTGTTGTAAGAACAATACAGATAGTTTTTTTTTTTTGTAATCTTTTAAATAATTTATTATTAAAATAATAATGTCAAACTTATTAATACTCTCATGTTAATACAAGTATACATCGAATGTCAATGTATGCATGTATCCGTAAATATAAAAAAGGATTAGGATAAATAAAATTAAAAAAAAGCTTCTAAGAAAAACATCGCATCATTTTTTTTTTAATTTTCACTTGAAATATATAAAATCCACTGGTTTGATAAACAAAAGTAAATACTCTTAATAATCTGAAATGATTAAACATCTTTGTTTTTACCCATATCACCTGATTCTTTTACTTTGTCACTTTTTCAGCGATCTCCACTTTTTTTTTTATTTTTGTCTCTACTCCACATAACGTAAACTTTAATGCTATAAATTTGTCGCCATTTGAAATTCTCGCTTTTTATTCCCGAGGTTTTCACCTTCTTGTGAAATGAATATCCCCTATTTACCATTTTAGGAAAAGTAAGTTTAGCTTATCCTGTACATCAACTTATACTTATGACAGCATAATGAAAAGAATGGAGTTTTTATATACGCGGAATGTTATACATTTATATAAACTAATAAATCAAAATAAAATCGCCGAATATAATAGAGCTTTTTCGATTTTCTTTTAAAATAGTGTTACACTCGCCTTGCTTTTCTGTTGTATAAAAAATTGTTGTACAACCATAATAGAAGGTCCTTTACAAAATATCCAATGAAGAAGAAGAGCACAGACCATCTTTAAAACGTAGCATATTTGCTTTTATTGTTCTGAGATATAAAGAATGCATCTTTTATATATGTGCATTCCTTTGAAGAAAGTAAATAGAAGAGTATAGATCTGATTAATGCTCTCATTATTAGTTTATCTTTCGGAGGGAAAAAGTGTAGTACCAAATGTTAGTATGTGAACACTTCATGCATTTTTCCTGAACCTGGGTCCAGAATTAATGAAATACACATGTAAAAAAAATGACATTCTTTTCTCTTAGTAAAATATAAAAAAAAATATATACATTCTTTTTTTTTAAAAAAAAAAGAAAGAGAGAGAGAAAAGACAGATAAGGTATGTTTCATAGGTTGTTCTTTTTATTTCCTATCTTCTAAATATAATGTTTTACATTCTAATTGTTTTACTGTTCATTTCAATCAATGTCACTGCTTTTCAATACGTCATGCAAGATGATTCATCTGTTTCAGTAGACATTGCAAACAAACAAGAGCAGGGACAAGAACAAACTTCAGCTAAAAAAATGGCAAGCAGTGATTTTAATGCTTGCTTTCATGCTGGCTTCGAAGATGGTTACAACGTCGGTTATCTTGCTGGTCTTTCATCTCGATAAAAAAATAAACAAACAAAAAATGACATAAAAAAATAGAAATAAAAAAAAAACATTGCTCTATAAAGTACATCGTATTACCTTCGTATTGTGAGAAAAAAAATTACCATATGCTAAATACTCACTGTACACGTTTAAAAAATCTTTTTCAGTCATTTTATTGTACGATACTAGTTTATTAAAGCCCTTTTTTAATAAATAATGTATACGCTATTTTAAATAACCAAGAAGTGGCTTTATTTAAGGTTTGGATTTATCTCATCTACGAATTTATTTTATGCTGATCAAATATATATATATTGGCGATTTCAAGATATCAATATTAGAATAGAATCAATGTTTACATTCTATACACTTTATTTTCCCTCAAAATAAAAATATTTTACATGTATATAGTGAGAAAGTTGGTTTCAAATAACTGTGTAAAGTATAAAGATCAAAAATATACTTGCACCAACTTTGTTTTTGTTTCATTTTGGTACCTGAATGGTGGCATATCCCTTTTTTTTTACACATTGTTTCGTATACTCCTGTTTTAAATTTTGATGTCACACCAAACAATACCAAAAGGACCAAAATTACATAAAGGCATTAATTGCAAATAAAGAAAAAACACATTCAAGCTTAAAGAAAAGAAGATGGGATAGATTACAATACTTATATATAATTTAGCATCTCACTTCTTGAGAAAATTTATAATTATATCAGTTAATACTTTTTTGTCATTCTGAAGGTGAATGCAAAAAAAAAAAAAAATTAAGCACTGTTGGTTTCTTTTATTTCTCACACTTCTTTTCTTCATTATCTTTCATTCGTATACTCTTCTTTCTTATTAAAACTCTATTCCTCATTCCATCAGCTTTATTTATAAATTGTTTTTTTTTATATATAAGATCTTTCCACTGTTTGGTGCTTATGGATTCTCAAGCCATCATGTCCTTCATGATATTCTCTATCTGAACATTAATAATATTTTTGATGATTTTATTACTCAATATCCAACAATAAAGTATTCCAAAGTCAACAATCCAACAGATACCGAACAATACCTCGATTTTACAGTTATATTGACTACCAGTGCTAATAAATACACTTACAACTTAGTTTCTCATGTTTTTGAAAAATTTGATTCATTCCATATATTATAAATTAGGTCCCAATTTTTGAGAAAGGTATCAGTAAATGTATACACCAGAGACTATTACCTTTGCTGATTATGGACTGTACTGGAGATGTGGCTCTATTTATCATTCAATTATGCTTAAAAAATTTAAGAGGGATTTTCAGGCGTTATTATTACGTTATCGAATAACTATACATCGGAATATACACCTTATATAAAATATTGAATATAATAGGAAAAGGGAATAAAGAGAATCAGGAGCTTATACACATATTATAGATTGAATCAAGCAAAACCTGTGTGTATCATTTATTAATGGATCTGCCAAAATAAAAGTAATAACGTTATCGTGTGGATGATATAGGATTGTTGTGATAAAATAATCTCATAAATAACGAAAATCAATTTGAATCGCAAAAAAAAACATCATCTAGATGTAGATTAAAGTCTATGCAACGAATGCAAAGGTTAGTTGAGCAAGCTAAACACAAACTTAGAAATGTTACTTTTCCTCCATCTAACTTTTTCCATAACCAAATATTACTTAAAAGCATATTCGAATTGATGCCAGCATATCATCCGTCCTTTTAGGTCTCTTTGATATTATATTGACCAGCTTTGATATATTTGATTTAATTTCTCCTTCTTTTTTGCCATTTTAAGACAACATAGTTTTGGTAACTATTTTTGTTGATTTATATCAATTTTTGTATTAATGGCAATATACACTGCTAAAGATTTTTGCAAGATCGGCCGTTAAAACTTGAAATAATGAGTTATTATTGGCT
>VCJD01002735.1:15681-26966 GCA_024140245.1 Backusella tuberculispora | reverse complement strand
TTTTTTTTTTTACTTACACCGTGGTGAGGAACCTTATAAGTATCCTCAGCTTCTGTTTTGGGTGCTTCTGCTTGTTTGAAATCTTCAACAGACTTGTACTTTTCTAATAATTTAGTTAATTGTTCATTGATCTTAATCTTTCTCTTCTCTTTATCCTTGCGGTAATATGTATAAGCCCAGAACTTCTCAAGACCATAAAGATGTCCTCTTTCGTAATCGGCCAAGGTTAACTCTTGGAAGTCTTCAAAGTTCTCCTTACGATAACGCTTCTCAAGACCATAAGAATAGAAACGGAAAAGACATTCCAAGCCATATCTGTCATTTACATAAAAAAAAAAAGAATATAAAATCAATACCGTTATTATTATCATTCTAATGATAATTTCTTATTACCTGTAATTTTGATTGGCATCTTCAACAGCCAATCTCTTGAATTCATTATACATACGCTTGTTGAAGTGATCACGTAAGAAGTGAGACCAGAAACGGAACAGAGTGTTCATTTCTTGAGAGTGACCAACACCCAATTGTTTGCGCTCTCTTAAAGCCTTGGCATGGTACTTGTGATACTTGTGCTGGACAAAGCCCTTTTCACGTAGTAACTCGTGGCTAGGATGCTGGAAGTTACCAAAGGAATGAGCCATATCTAATGAGCTAGAGAGGAAGCCTTCAGCAGGAGACTTACCATAGCTGGTGGAGAGCATATCATTGGGATTATAGTGATAAGGTTGATCACTCAAAACCCAACCAACACCACCTTGGCCATCAGAAACGGGAGTAGCTGTGGTACCAAGGAAAGCGGAGCTAGGAAGAGATTCAGGACGAACAGCATAGAAGCGAGGTGTAGACTTGTTGTTCTTGATAGGCTTGGATTGAACAGTGGTGCTGGAAATCTGGGCACCGACTTGCTCTCCGGTTTGATGTTCGCGAGCCTTCAACTGCTCAAATTGTTCTTTGCCTACTGAACCAACCTTGGCGCTAGATTTGTCAATGCTACGGAGACCTGTTTCGTATTGGTAAAGACCCTCATTGATCATTTCAGAGATGTCTTCATTGATCTTTGCACGGTTAAAGTTGGTATGGGTGCGATCTTGCTTACGCTGAGTGACGATCATGATGCGAGCAACAGTCTCATCGTCCATTTCGAGATCATCTTCCTCCTCCTCCTCCTCATCAGAGAGGTAATATTTCTTAACGGTGTCAGTGCGGCTACCATCAGTCCAATCATCATCAAATTCAAACAAATCGTCATCATCAGATTTCTTGACCTGTTCCTTCTTTTCTTCCTTCTTAAGCTTGGGAATGGCGGCAGGGAGAAGAGCGGTACCAGCGAGTGAAGCCAAAGTAGGCTGAGGATTAGAAGGAGCGTTCTGCTTGGCAATTTCAGCAGCAGTGGCGCCTGTCTTGGGAATAGGGGCGGGCTTGACAGGGGCAGGACCGGGAACGACAGCGGGCATCAACCACATCTCCCAACCCTCTCTTTTACGCAACTTGTCACCCTTGACCTCAACCTTTTGACTGTTTTCCAAAGCTTCACGGATTAAAGCGGTCTCAGTAGTCAAACCTTTAACTCTGTTGAAGTTGGAAATGAAACTTAATTCGACGAAACCATTAGAGTCCATCTATAGAACGATTTGTTCAGTCCATTTTTACCTCTCTATCTCTCCCTTTCCCTAATATTTCCTTTCTTTCTTTCTTTCTTTCTTTTTTTCCTTCTTTTTCCTTCTTTTATCATTCATGTGTTACCTGTTGACGTAAATAGACATCTTTACAAAGGTTATCAATACTGAAATAGTATTCACTAGTAGCAGATAGTAATAATAATAGTAATTAGAAACAGAATTTTCTAAATAGTAGATCGAATTAAAATGATCTCTTACATTTGTTGCATAATGTACATCTTCAAAGTCTCAGCATCAACATTGATAAAAGCGGGTGTCTTGCGGGTTGTGGGTCTATAGAAGTTTCTGTTGCGAATAGAACGAGGCTTTTGTTTCTTCTCCTCGTCCTTTTCTGGCTTAGCTTCTTTAGTTGTTGTTGTTGTTGTTGTTGACTTTGATCCTCTGCGAACATTAACGCCTGGCTTCTTAGCGTCTCTAGCGCGATTATCAGGACGACGACCACTCTTGCGGATAGGACGCGAACCAGAAGCAGGTGAGGTGTGCACAATAGTAGGAGTAAAAGGCTTCCACTGTCCCTTGCTTTTAACTTTGGGAGCAGCAAATTTTTCCTTCTCGGCTTCCTCTGGTGCTTCACCAGCCTCTTTTGGTGCAGGCCAGTCTATTTTTTTTTTTTTTATTTGTTGGGGAGGAAATTCAGATCAGGAAAATAATAGCCCAAGCGATTTAAGAGTGATTTTGTAATGTTATTACCTGCAGTGACTTCATCACTCTCGGAAGCTTTCTCGGTAGGTTGTGTTGTTACTTTCCAAGCACTCTTTTCAGGAATGGGTGCTGGGACAGTTTGCTTTTCAACCTTTGGCTGATCTTCAAGTGATGTGATCACTTTCTCGGTATCTTTATTTTCCATATTTATAAAACTCAAACTTTTTGTTACTGTCAGTTGTAGAAGAGCCCAATAAAAAGTTTCTATTATTTTTTGTGTTGTTGCTTTTTTTTTCTGTTCCTTTTAAACTGGTTTTATTCTTTAGAAAGGAGTTTGTAAAGGAAATTTGGGTAATACAATAGCACCACGTCAAAAAAAAAAAATGAAGACAAAAAAAAGACAAGAGTGGCTTATACTGCAAAGTTTCACCAGCCAATCGTTTGAAACTTTTTACCTACTGATTGGACTGATTTGTGGCCCTTTCATACCTGAAGAAATAATGCACGTTTACCAGAGTTGTTGCTGTTATCGTATGGCAATATAAAACTACTAAAAATGGAATACTTAAATAAGAAACACTACTAGCTTACTTTGTTTTATTTTATTCTGTTATATTTGATAATGCTCCTTCCTTGATCGTTTACATAGTTATATAACTTCGACTTTTATTGTCATCATTTTACAGATATTTACCAATGCGTCTACATACATATATTATATATAATGCAAACACTTCTAAAACTAATGGTATCTCAAAGTTGTACATGCTTATGAATATGGTGTAATGCTGATCATCTTCTCTTTTTTTGTTATACTATCCATTTATATTTACCATATTTATACTATACCCTATATTTATTTACACAATAACAGATACACGCACACACATATATGTCTCTTGCAATATAAAAAATGTATCAACGTGTAAGATTGACAAGCTTTTTATTTGTTTTTTCATTTTTTATATAAATTACGTTAGACACCAAACATTGGAATTTCTTCTGTCTTAAACTATACAATACAATATATATATGACATCCTTAAAAAAAATAAAAAAAGAAAAAAGAAAAGACGTAGCTTCTATTTTGAGATATAATGCAAATGGTGCTCAATATATCTATTTCTCGTGTATGCAAACGAAAAAGAGAAATATAGACTTCAGAATTGTATTCAAAATAGAACATGAATGGTAAACACGTTATTCATTTTATTCTATTGTAAATAATCTCCTTTCCCACGTTCAAGAAAGACTCTGTGGTTTATGCGATCAAAGGAACTTGATATATACTATAATATAATAATAGGATACAAGTCTATTGTAAACCCATAAAAAAAGAACCTCAAACTTCTTTAAAATGTCACATGGTACGCACAAAGTTCAGCTTATGCATTGTGCTGCTCATGTGATTAGAGTTAATTGCGAGTAAAAAAAAAAGTTTATTCAATACTATTTTGGTAGTCATTATGCGACATCCTACCATATGTTTATAGCGACGTTACATTCAGTTAAAACCTTGAATATACACATCGTCTCAAATTCCTTGATTATGATACATGAGTAATACTATATACCGAACATAGTTATGTTTGATATAGCATTTTAATACATACAAAGGATGTTAATAATAATAGCCTACGAGCAGTTTACCTTTTCATAATTAGTCTTTGATTATATATATATGAGTGTTAGGACTAAATAGAAAAAAGGAGGAGGGGCAGCTTTGTAGTCCTTTCAATGGTTAATACATCTAAGATTAAAGACACAAGTTGTCCTCTAATATGTATACAAATAAACTTTCTTTTCAGTAAAAAATACGATGGTTTATAAGCCCTCATCACTGCCGATAAGTTTGGTGTCTATGCACTTCACTACAAAATATGATTCTGTTTCAGGGAGTAAATGTAGCCACCTAACAGTGAGACTAATCACAATATAAATGGCTATTTTTCTTTAGTATGTCAGATTGGAATTTAATGATGTGTTATCAGAAATTTAATATCAAGTGACTAAAATAACCTTTTTGTAGGTGATAAATGGTAAAGTTAATTTGAAGAAGTCCGAGAAATTTCACTTTTCAGAAGTACCGCACATAATACGTGAAAAAATTAGACGATCGAAATGGATATATTTTAATCTGCCATTAACTGGGTTACTTTGATTTTTTCTTTTTTTTTTACTACTCCCGTCTCAGTTGCGCATATCAAAAAAAGAATTTGGATCAATTGATCAACTCCAGTATCATAAGTCTCGTTTAGATCATATCAAAACTGCGCTAACCTCTAAATAAATCAAGCTGAGACTGCTATACCATGTATAGCAACACATGTACTCTAACCATTAATACATGAAGGATTTTGTACCTCTTTTATATAAGATAGCTACTACTTTTATATTCTGTTATACCTATTTTTGACATTTATTTTAAAAAACTAAATAATTTGTTAGCTTAAGTATATTCTGATTTTTTTCATCTATTTGAAAATTTACTTATAAAAGTACAAGTCTTGATAATATAATCGAAAAATGATGTAAAAATCGAACAGATATATGTTAATACATAATTTATATTCATGCTCTTATTATGCATCGAGTCTAATAAGTAGATCTTGCTCAACCATTTATATTTAAAAACCATCGAGTAATTTGCTTTTAGGGAGTTTTTTTTTTCATTAAGCGTATTTACCCGACTGCATTATTATTAGATAGTGGTTAATCAAATATGATAACTACGAAATCAATAATTGGCAATGTTATGCTTTTTTTTTGTTATTGAAACAAAATGCAAAAGTCAGAGCCAGTAATTTTTTGGTTTTAGTTTGCAGTGATTTAGAGTTTCATCAAATTTTTTACTTTTTTTTTATGCCTCAGGTGATATCTTCCCAATAACAGCCATTATTTTATCAGGTACTGATTTGATTTTATGTCATAATGCTTTCTTTTGCGCTCTCCACTATTGTCTCACCCATTATTGTTATTGTCATCATTATTTACCTCAAAATTCAACCGAGTTAAATATCTCTCTATTACTTAATACCAATGAACAACTAATACATTTTATGTATATTCTTCTTTACGTATCACATGAACTACGCTAGTCTTTTTTTTTTCAATGTTCCTGAGAAAATAAGGTAAAGTAATAATAAGATTAGGAAAAAATTAGTTTTGTTGTGCATAGCGCAAAGAGGAGTCTAGAGATCTATGACGACATGCTCCAAGAAACTTAACAAACTAATTCGATATTATCTTTTATCACCAATGATTGTTTACATTTTAGATATAAACAATGCTTACGGTTTGTAGAAATATAGATTTTTAAATAAAGTTATATATATATATGTATATAATAGAGAGAATGAGAAGTATTTTACAGGAGAAAAAATTAAATTGGCTCAAAATACAAGTCCAAGTTCGGTGCATTTTCTTTCTTCGTAATATTGCAAAAACAACAGAGAACGCCTTGAATCATTTTCTTTCTGAGCCCTTGGCTGAGTCAGGAAAAAAAGGGGGGTTTGAAAGCTAAGCTTTTAATGCTAGGTTAATGGATCCGTTATCTCGTTTAAGTTCATTGGCATTTGTAACTGATAGCAGCTATAGACAAATCACAGAGATAGAAAAGGATATATGCGGATCCCTATCAGCGAAAAAAAAACTGTAAAACCAAACATTGCTCCACAGTTTTAAACCAAGAGAAAATTTCTTTATACCTGCATTATATTTAATAAACAATAATATTTAAAATAAATATGTAGATATATTAATAGCATTGTATATTACATTTCACAATATTCATTAGCTTTTCTGTCTTCTGTAGAACGAATAAATCATTCTTCCATGAATAGTATATTTCCTTTTGTAGCACAATCGTGCTACTTTCTCAAAAAGGAATTAAAATAAAGAGAGAATCACTGGCTTCTTCTGATTTGTTCCTTATTTCTATGTTTAGTAGGCACACACACACGCACAAAAAAAAACTATTTAATTGCAACGTTTTATTTTTAATTCCTCTTTTTATTTTTATTTTTATTTTTTGATTTATTTATATTCATCTATTCCCTTTTTCATTATGGCATTTTTTCAAACCGACTTGGATCCACTCTATCTTCGTGAAAAACATAGAGATACCTTACAAGACAGGAATAATAACAACCTATCATCAACTACACAAGAGGAAATTCAACAGTCCCGGAAGAAGCTAGAGTTCAAGTTCTCTGATATCTTTAAAAGCTCCTCATCTTTACAAGAAGTACCGCGCGTTACATCAGATCCAATGAACCGACTTGTCTCTTTCCATTTATAAATATATCTATATATCTTGGGAATGAAGTTCACAACAAACAAGACATTCTCCAGTTTCATCTTGTCTATATATCAACCTTTTCTCTAATCTTATTTTTTTGTACATAATAAATTACTGTTTTTTTTTTATATTTTTATATTTTCAAAATACTATCAAGTCTCTAAAGCTAGATTTTACCATTTCAAGTGAAGTGTGGTATGGATGTGAGCAATCACACGTTTTTGTCCATAGCTTAATTTCTGACAATCATATGATGCATTATGAAATGTGTTGTTGTGCCTCTTTTTATGGATTTTACTTATATGGTTAGAGTAGACCCGAAAAAAGAAATAGTAATGTGTCACTAAGGAGAATTAAACTAGAAAAAAAAAGAGGACTCAAAAGGTTTGTTCATCTCCCCCCCCTCCTTTTCATTTTTTTTATTTTTTTCAAATAATAAAAGGTTGGCTCGGCTGAAGCAAAAAAAAAGGAACAAACGTGTTAAAATGTAATATCCTTATAGAAACTTTTTCGTTTTTTTTTTATTATTGCATATAAAAAAGAAACTCAGATTTATTCTTTGTTCATATTCTTTCTAAATTTCCTTATACTCGTGGGCTTCATTTATACTGTTATTGGGTAAGTCTTCCTTGTTTTTCGCACGAATAACATTATGGGGGGATAATCATCTAAATTCCTGACAGTTTTTCCAGATTAGTGGTATAACTTTTGACTTTTGCTATTTATAGTGTTTAAAATGCTCAGCAAGTGGGCTCTTTATTCCCTGACATTTAGTTAATATAGGAGAGGCTAAAAAGATGTGTAATTTGTTTACTTGTTTGTTTATCTATTCATTTTTTTTAAAAAAAAACGAATCACAATATAGTATTTTGCAAAAACGATATTCCGTAAAGAACCATTGAAATAGTCTAATTCTTTCTGACCTGATAGGAATTCTTTTTACAAATTTAGTAAGAGGTTGAGTCGTTTCCTTCCTTTTTTCCCCGTGTTTTTTTTTTGATAAAACTGCACAATGAATCCCTTTTTGTTTCACGGTGTTTATAACTATTTACGATTGAAATAAATAAACATTGAAATCTATTAATAATACCAAGGGTTTACCATCACTATCCTTATTTTTACTGTTATTATAAAGTCAATAACCTTTTGAAATTAGAACGTATAACCACCCCTCATAGTAGCATGTATATGTATGTACTCTCATATCTTTATGGAGCTTTTCGATCATAAATTCTTCTCTCTCTTTTCCTCTTTTTTTTTTTTCTCTCTTCTTATTGAAATGATAATTTTATGCCTCTGTTGATACTCTCACATGAATCCTTTTCTTGTTGACAAAAAATTTCATCGGTGTGGCAAATAATAGTTTTCATTTTTGAGGATTAATTTATATGCATACAAAGAGTACAATGAGTGAAAAAAAAAAACTCAGATGATCGATCTCGTAACAAACAAAAACAAAAGTGCTACTAGATCAAAGCCTGAGTGCTAAAGTTATATACTTTCAAATTTAAATGTATTAAGTCATGTATTTTGGGTGAGAATTGTTTTATATAAAGGGTATCATCGTTTGAAATAAAATGGTAAGATTAAACTCTTCTCATTTCTAAACTCAAGCTCTTTTCTTTTTGGTTTTTCCTAAGATTTTCAAAATGTGCACGTTAGCTTTTTCCAATTCTCGAAACAGATTAGGGAGATGGAATAGCTTATTCCTTAAGACCTTTCTTTTCTTTTATTTGTTTTTTTTTTAAAGAAAAAAAGGTAGTTATGATTTATTTTGTTTATCTATCGGAAGGAGGAGGAAGGAAAGAAACTTTATTTGGCGAATAAGGTTCTCGGATCGGGAAATGTGATATTGTGATACAAAAAGTTACTGACTCCCAGCTTCTTTATATTTTAATGGCTAAAGAAAGACTTTGATAACTATTTGTGAATGTGTCACTCAATGTTTGAAAGAGAAAAACATAAAACCAGAGCGATAATATTATAAGTCGACTCCATTTTTTTCTATCAGTAATTTTCTATGTGTTTTTAGATTAATTATGATATTTATATAGATTGATATATATGGTATTTCTATCTGGAGAACGATATTGATCGACAGGCCTATTACAGTCAAGCTTGGAATACTATATTATTGCAATTTAAATATTCTATATTCTATTTTTCAAACACAATAACTTCATTTGATAGGCCTAAAACTGTTTATATATATAATGGAGTAGCCATACTGAAAATGATTTCGATATCGAGATTATTATTGTTCCATTAAAAATTTACTCCAAGTTGTACTGTTCGTATTTTTATATTTCTCTTACAGAAGAGCAAGTCCATGATTATTATTGATTTTGTTTTAATATCTGTAACATAATGTTTAATTTTGTGTAGTATGTTGAAGAATTTGTTGATCCGCTAATTCTATTATATAACTATATACGTTTGTGTACATAAGGTAAAACGTGATGGAAACGGGGTAACTAAAATTCCAGGAAAGTCTTCATCTTCTTGGGTTTGGGTGTATCGATTGTCATGTTCATTTCGCAATTGTTTAGCGAGGATATTTTGCGTTGTCTTGTCCTTCTTTTTAACACAAAAGAGTTGATAAAGGTTGGATGATCATCTAATAATATCAAATTGCATGATGAAGCCAGGTAACTCCAGTATTGATTTTGGAACTTCATTATTATTAACTTCAATGACAACAAAAAAATATTGCTTTTTTTTTATGGCACTGATATACAATTACACAGTGTTCTATACTACAAACAATTGTTTATAGATGAGTTTTGTAATAGCAGTAAAATAATATTCTCCACAGCTTCATTAATAATAAGATCGTTTCCGGATGTATATAACCTGAATAAATCTAGATGTGCACCAACAGCCTTTTTTTTTTTTTATAATCGGCAGAAACTAGTATTCCCAGCCTTTTAAAACATTTGTACTTTGTCTGTAATATTAATTATATATCTTTATTCTCATTACATATTTTCTTCCTAAACCACCATTTACTTTCTTAAATTATTCTCAAGAAAAGTTATCCTATTTCTCAATAATTTGAAATAAACAGTGATTATTAACCACAATGCTTCGTTTCGAGATTTTTCTCGCTTTACTTTCTATTATTGTGTTTTTACAAACACCCTTTCTTTTGAGGTCAAGTTAAAGTCCTTTTCCAGCAAAAAAAGTTGGACTTGTAAAGACTTTATTTACCTTTGTCACACTTCAAATTGACTATTGTGATTGCTTAAATGATGAGCAAGATCTTCGCTATAGTATTATTGAATGAAGATGTCCTGGAGTTACTGCCCCATTCTGAGTAATTGTTACTAACTAATTCCATTTAGGTTGAGACTTCCAGCATTTTACTGCCTTGCTTTTTGTTACTTCCCTGCCTCTATATAAATGTTTGTTACTCCTCCACCAAACATCTAATTTATCGCATCAATATTTCATCATTAATTTTTTTTTTTTTAACTTTTTTCCAATTGTCTGATTTTAGGTATAGCTTTTCTGGCTTTTATGAAGAAAGAGAAAAAGAAAAGGGTGGAGCCAAAAAAAAATTCTGAAAACAAAAAGTGCATCCTATTGATCGTTTGTGGTGCTGTAATGTTTGTTTTTTGCTGATCATTTTTTTGGAGTGTAAACTTTTAATAAATACAAATTTGTTAATACTCTATTACACATATATCACACAGTGTCACGTAATTGAATTTTTGGAATAGCCCAGCGAGTAAAAATAAGTAGAGAAAACAACAATCATTATGCGCTTTCTCTTTTACTTTCTTTTTTCTTTTTTTCTTTTTTAAAAAAAAAGAAGATATATATCTAAAAAATGTCATTTTTTAGCAGTAAGCGTAATTTTTCGATTGAACAGATTCCTGATTTGTCAGGAAAGATTGCTATTGTTACTGGCAGCAACACAGGGGTAAATAAAAATAACAACTTGAAAAAAAAACCTCCAACAGAAACTTACTATATAAAACTTATATGTGTAATAGATAGGAAAAGTATGCGCAATGGAAATGGCACGTAAAAATTGTACAGTGTCAGTGTTTTTTTTCCCTTCGGTTATTTACTAAAGGACAACAGCATTTGTACTTATCTGTTCAACAAACATATTTAGAATTCTCGCTTGTCGTAGTAGTGAAAAGACAATGGTTGTTGTAGACGAGATTCAACGAGAAACAGGAAATGAAAATGTGGAATTTATCAAACTTGATCTTATGTCTCTTAAATCTGTCAAGAGTTTTACTGATAAATTCAAGGCACACTATAGCCATCTACATATACTGATGAACAATGCTGGTATTTTGATGTGCCCATTTGGCTTGTCTGAAGACGGTATATATACGTTTATTATATATCTATATTTAATCAGTATCTCTAATAAATCTTTTACTTCTCTCTATCTCTCTTTTTTATATTTATTTATCTAGGAATCGAAACTCAATTTGCTACTAATCACGTTGCTCATTTTTATCTAACTACACTTCTTTTACCTGAATTGGAAAGATCTGTCCCAAGTCGAATTGTCAGTGTAAGCTCGATGGGTCACAAATATCCTTTTGGAAAATTGGATTTGGAAAATATAAATGATCCTGCAAATTACGGTCGATTTTCTCAATATGCAAAATCAAAGGTATTGCTGGAAATGAATTTGGA
>VCJD01002723.1:5064-20328 GCA_024140245.1 Backusella tuberculispora | reverse complement strand
CCCCCCCCCCCTCTCTCTCTCTCTTTGCCTACATCTGAAAAAAGTTCCGCATCAAATACTGTCGATTGAGCTTCAGCAAGTTGTTTTTGAATACGACTGTGAGAATGATTTTGTGATTGTAATTGTACTTTATCTATGGTATCTTTAGGAAGTGCTGCTTTTGTGAGAAAGATTTAGTAATCATTATCATTGTAATGAAATTTACGTATAAATAATAGTTACCACATTTGGACTGTGAAGTAATGCCCAATATGCCCTCTGAAGAAGTGTCCTGTCTCAAACTCAAATGACCCATATGACTTTGACTTACACAAACAGATACTTTACGTGACATTCCATGTGGGAGCGATACTTGTAAGTTGGACATGTCTGCATCACTCTCATCTGCACGCTTTAATTCACCCAATGATGATTCACTAAAATCTGATCCAACTGGAAATGGCATTCAAATTAATCCATGTTCTTTCTGTTCATTTTTTATCCTCAATTTACCTTCTGAAAAACCATATTGAATATAAAAAGAAGAGCCTGTATTAACGCCACCACTTGTGTTTGTATTTGCTTGCATCAACCAATTATTTCGTCTTAAATCCAATGCCTCATTCCAAAACACCTGTTCCTTTTCCACAAGACTCTTTAAATTAGCTGCACTTGATTTTAAAAATTCGGAAGCTTGTTTCTGTTGTTTTCGTTTTAAACCGAGATTTAATTGAACGTGTTCTAATTGAGCCTTTGGTGTAGGCTTTGGCTTTGTAACATAAGTGGCATTAAGCGATCCGTTTGGTAAAACAAGATCCTTTGTAGAGGCCACAGATGAACGGTTGCCTGCTGCTAAAATATTGATAATGTCTAAAGCCACGTCGATTTCACTTTTTGCGTAACTAATCAAGTGAATGGTTGTTAGAAACGGTTTAGATTCTTTTTTTTTGTTGTTGAAAAAACTTACAATAGTTTATTAATGACTGATTCTCTTAATTTCATTATATCAAAGCCAGGTGGTGCATTGGCTGACATTTGTGGTGTATCTTGTGGTGCAACTTGTTGATTGTCTTCTTTTTTAACGCGATCATCGTCAGATTCTTTCTTTTCTTCGTCTTCGTCTTCTTCTTCTTCATCCGCTTTGTTCTCTTTTTGTTTCATGGAAGCTTCCAATGAAGCCTCAGAAATATCTTTCCAATCTCCTCTTTCGAACCAAACACGATCTACAGTTTGCATCAACTTTTCAGGTAAGGAAATGTCACTGAATTTCGTTTTTAATAATAAAATAAAATATAAGTTTGTATGCTTGTGTATTAGATTAGGAATATCTTTTACGTTTTTAATATCTTTTGGCCGGTATTTGTTATATCGAGTACATCATTGTCTATTGATGGTTCTAAAGATAATTTAACACGCTTAGTTGAAGGCTCGTTCGTCATTGTGTGATTTCTTTCTTTAATAAATAATAAAATGAAAAGCCCTCGGGTGTACTGAAAAAAACCAACACCTTTTTTGATCAAAAAAAAAAAATTGAAACTCAAATGTTGCGTCATTGGAAGATTTGCTAAGGCTGTTGACCATTCTCGAGCTATTACTTAAGATAGATAAAAAAAAAAATAAGCAAGGAATTATTGAAATGCTTGTCTATAAGATTATTGTTATAAATAGCGATTTACTACTCTATACTAAAGGTATTTAAACTGAATCTTATAATGGCACAATAAATTATATAGAGAGCAACACCGACAATGTACTGTTCTTCATAAACGTCATCTGGCAACTGTCTGACAGTGCCTTGTAATGAATTATTCATTATCAAAGCGCTTATACACATCTTAAATAATGCCAAAAATCGGAGCAATTGACTAAAATCAATTGATGAGCAACATAAATACATACATACAAAAGATACATGCTAAGAGCTTGCTTACTGGCTTTCATAAGTTCGATTTAAAGAGCTGTTCAAACAAGACGATTTTTTTAATCAAAAATTCTACCTGTTTAAGAAAAAAAACTATCAAAGGAGTTGATAGTATGAGTAGTAAAACCAGTGCTAATCCAAAACTAGAAAATTGGATTGGTAAATTTATAACTGGCAGCTTAAAAATAAATGCTTATGTCTATCATAAAACTATTGTAAACTGTCAAGTACATATTAATGAAATAAATTAAGATCAATGAATTGCCTAAGAATCAAATTCTCAAATTCTCAAATGAATAGATTTAGAGTGTAAGCTCATTTTGGAGCCAGCACTATATCATATGTTTTATCTTACCTTATCGCAGATGTTATATTAACTAGTTCTTAAATGAAAATAATCACCTCAAGTTGGAGGAGTGAAGCCTATTGGCTAAATGCGAAATTAACTGAACTAAGATTGATTATATAGGAGTGGAACTATAAAGTTAAATACATTCACAGATTGTTGCAATATATAGATACATTTTCTATTCTCATTTCTATTATCCAAGAAAAAAAAAATAATGATAATAGATCAAGGGCTTGTTTTACTATGTGTCCTTTGTTAGTTGCTATTCAAAATAGCATATTTAATACTTCTAAGCGCAGTTTTTTTTATTTATTTAAAAAAAAACGCAGAGACTAATTATCAATGGAGTAAAATATTTAATTTTATTTTAAAAAGCTCACAGCGCGTTTAAGTCCGAGTTTGAAAGCTTTTTTAAAGTTTACTCTGGCTTCGTTTTTACTTTGAACTCTTCCATAACCATTTTCATACATTAGCCCGATATAATAGTAAGCTTCACCACGAATCCTACTTCTGGGTTGAAGCGAATAGTTACGGCAAGTTAATTCAACTACATCACCTTTAGAGTTGGCGTTTGTATCTTCAATAAGAACATACATCTCGTCAGAAGAATGCTTGTTTTTGATTGTTTTGTTAAAAAATGAAAACGCTCCAGCATAGCTTTGTTCTACCCCTTTTCCATGATAATAAAGAAGACCAAGACTATAGCAGCCACCTAGATCATCAGATTTTGCAGCTTGCTCATAGTACTCGAAAGCTTTTCGATAATCTTGACTGACACCATCTCCGTATTCATAGAGTAGTCCAATACCATACATAGCAAAACCCACTTCGATGCGTCCTGATTCTCTGTGGTACCATTCTAGAGCCTTTGAAAAATCCTGTATCCCCCTGTTGTCGTAATGATATATTTGGCCTATACTATATGCAGGATGATGTGGATAGCCATCAACAGCTTTGCTATACCATCGAGCAGCCTCATCGCAATCTCGGTTAATATCAGAAATATTTAGATACATGTGACCTAATTGTGCTTGAGAGTATATGTGCCCTTTTTCAGCAGCATTTCTAAGATACATCAATGATAATTTGTGGTTTTGATCAATTCCACTTCTGCTATACATATTTATCCCATAACTATAGCATTCATACGGCGACATATGTTTAACAGACAATTCAATCCACTCTATTGCTTTATCCAAGTTTTTTTCGACTCCACGGCCTTTGAGATAAAATAAACCTAGTTGAGCTTGTGCCCCAGCATGATTATCTTTAGCAGCTTTTTTTATGTAGAGTAATACGATTGTGTTGACAGCTTTAAAGTCTCTGTAAAACCCCATTCCTTGTTTATAACAGTCTTCTTTATTCATTTTTTTGATTGATTGATGAATCCATTTCCGTGTTTCTTCATGGTTCTTTTCAACTCCATGACCATGGAAGTACATCATGCCTAACTGAGCCTGTGATTTAAAATGGTTTTCTCCAGCAGCTTTTCTTATGTAGAGCAATGCGATTTTGTAATTTTGATCTACTTTAATTCCTTGATAAAACTCCATCCCCAGATCATAACATTTGTATTTATCCATTTTTTTGACTGCTTGTTTTATCCATTTGATTGCCTTTTCATGATTTTGTTCAACTCCATAGCCATGAAAGTACATTGAACCAAGCTGGGCTTGGGCACAACCATGATTTTTTTCAGTAGCTTCTCTTATATAGAGTAATGCAATTTCATAGTTTTTATTAACTTTGATGCCGTGATAGAAATCCATCCCTTTTTTATAACATTTGTTTTTATCCATTTTTTTGACTGCTTGTTTTATCCATTTGATTGCCTTTTCATGATTTTGTTCAACTCCATAGCCATGAAAGTACATTGAACCGAGTTGGGCTTGGGCGCCACCATGGTTTTTCTCAGCAGCTTCTCTTATATAAAGCAATGCGATTCCATAGTCTTTATCAACCGTAATATTTTTGCATATTTCCATACCTTGTTTATAGCATTTGCATTTATTCATTTCTTTGATTGATTTTTGAATCAATTTTATTGCCTCTTCATGATTTTGATTAACTCCGTGACCATGGAAATACATCATACCTAATTGAGCTTGGGCTTTACTGTGATTTATTCTAGCGGCTGTTTCAATGTAGAGCAACGCAATTTCGTAATTTTTATCGAATTTTTTGCCTTGGTAAAATTCCATTCCTTGTTCATAACACTGATGTAGCTTCATTTCTTTGATTGATTGTTTAAACCATTCCATTGCTTCATCACGGCTTTGCCTAACTCCATAACCAAGGTAATACATAGCACCAAGCTGAGCCTTTGCCTGAATATGGTTATTCTTAACAGCTTTTATAATGTAAATTAACGAAATTGCGTTGTCAATATTAACGTCTCTGTAAAATTCCATTCCCTGGTTGTAGTAGTCGTCTTTCTCCATTCCATTAGTAGATTCTTCAAGCCATTTCATTGCTTCATCATGATTTTGTTCAACACCCAAACCCTGGTAATACATAATACCTAAACGAGCCTGTGATTTTCTATCGTTTTCTTTGGCAGCCTTTTTTATGTAGATATATGAAAGTTTATAATTTTGGCAAACTCCATTTCCATTGTAGAAGCTCATTCCTTGTTCGTAGCATTGATTGTATTCGGTTGCTTCAACAGATTTCTTGATCCATTCTATAGCCATTTCTTCATTTTGCTGCACTCCACGACCTAAGATGTACATTATACCAAGTTGATATTGGGCGTTGGTATGGTTGTTATTGGCAGCCAACAATAGGTACTGATAAGCGGTATCATCTTCTCTTGATGCAACTAAGAATGGAACGGTGTTATTTTTCATTATCTGATCTTCTTCGTAAAAGCGTTTTGCATCTTCGTAATACACTATACCGATTCTATATTGTCGTTCACTACTGATTATATCTTTAATCTCGAAATATGCTTGCATCCTTTGGATATAGACATCTTTTTTATCTTTATATTTATTGTATCTAAATGTTGTAAAAGGCTTTGCATCGTTGTACCCGTATTGAATCTCCGCTTTCAAAAAGCTTTTTAAGGCTGCTGCACCATCTTTCTTTATTCCAGTTCCTTCCAGGTACATTATTCCTAATCTATAGTACATATATCCGTAAGCAATTTGATCATCATCACTATTTGCATTGTTTGATTTTTCGAATTTTAAAAGAATTTGAAATAAATTTTGGTGGAAGAAGTTTTCGTAAGGCTGATCGTCATATAGGTTATATAGACTTTGTACAACGTCGATATTTCCATTAATATATGCCTCTGTATATAATACTAATGCTTTCATAATATCTCTTTGAATGAATTCACCTGTCTCATAGAGTTTTCCAAGTGTATATTGAGCTTCATGGTTCCCGAGTTTAGCAGCGCCAGTATAGCAATTAACAGCTTCAGTGGGATTTTGATCAACGCCATGTCCACGATGAAAGGCTATACCTAATCGGTAAATTGCGAAATCGTCTCCTTGGTTTTTTGCCTGGTTATATAGCTGAATAGACATTCTATAATCCTGTTTGACACCCAAACCATATTCGTAAAATAGACCAAGGCGATAAATAGCTTCAGTATGATTCTTGTCAGCTGCCATTTCATACCATTTGAAGGCTTCTAGATAATCTTGATTGTCTTCATTATTTTCATAAAAATAACCAAGTTTAAACTGTAAATTAACATCTCCTTGCTTTGCTACAAATTTCAGCATTGAAATATTGTTGATCTCATCTGTAGAATAATCAAGAGCTTCTTCGTTCACCTTTTCTTGAGAGAGAAGACTTTGTTTCCCTATGAGATTTAGAACCTTGAGCGCACTGCTATGCCCAAGATCAGCTGCTCTGGTATACAAATCATATGCTCTTATGTAGTCACCTTTTCCATGGTTATAAATCTGAGCCAATCTATACAATGCATATTTGTGATCCTTTTTAATGGCTTTCTTGTACAGTTCAATGGCCTTTAAACAATTCGTATGTGATCTTGTTCCTTCTTCATAAAGTACTCCCAACCGATAGCATGCATCACTTATTCCTCCGTCTGCAGCCAGAGTAAGCCACTTAATAGAGTTTGAGTTATTTTTATCTTCGAAGTAAATACCAAGTTGATACTGTATAGCCAAATTACCAGAATTGGCAACTGCTTTTAGCATTTCTAAATTTCCACTATAAATTAAATAAAATAAGATAATTTACTTTGGTGTGCTTCTACCTCATTTATCTATATAGTTTTACCTGTATTTAGAAAGCATCAATTTTTGGCGTGCCTTTTCATGACCCATATTGGAAGCCGAAGTGAGTAAATTGAATGCTTTTATATAATTCTGAGAAACATGCTTTCCACGTAAATACATCAGCGCTAAATGATAAGCAACATCACTGTTTCCATTTTCATAAGGTAGGGAATAAAAGCGGGAGGCTATGCTCTGATATTTTTCGACACGTTCATCTTGTTCATGTACAACCTCTATTCTATATTTCGCTCGAGAATCACCTCTCCTGGCTGCTATAGAGTACCACACTTTAGTATTTATATAATTGCTAGAAAAAGGTTTTCTTCGTTCAAAAGTTATCCCATGCTCATATGCATGCGCAATATTGTAATCTACTCCTTCCACTCCCTTCGTTGACGCCAACATGAACATATCGATGACTTTGGAGTAATCTTTTATATCTGTAGTAAATCCAATAGGCGTTCGAAATATACAGATTGCTCTAGGCTCATTTTTTTCTGCCGCCTTTTTGAATAAATCAAACGCCCTGGTGTAATCTATATCCTTAAAATCTCCATTTATATATTTTAACGCCAGTTCAGTTTGATAATATGGATTATCTGAGTTTGCTGCCATAGTATAATATTCATTGGATTGTAATAAGTTTTGACTTGTTAATTTCCCTTCTTCATATATTCTGGCTAGCCGAAAATGAGCATCATAACTACCAAGACTTGAAGCTGATTTATAAAATTTAATAACTCCAGTAGGATCATATTGTTCAACAGTGCCAGCAGATTTATACATCTTAAGGACTTTATATATATCTATTTCCATAAATTGGTTATTTTCATACATCCATCCTAGTTGATAGAGTGCATCGGCATTTCCTAGAAGTGCTGATTTATAAAAATAGTCGAATGCTTCTTCTTTATCCTCGCGTACTCCTTCACCATAGTATTTCAGTAAACCGAATTGAAACTTAGCCTTGATATTTCCTTGGTCGGCAGACTTTAAAAACCACTTGCTAGCCTCGAGTGGATCTTTTCGCACACCAAGTCCATTTTTATATAGAATTCCTAGCTTTAATAAGGCTGTATTATTTCTTTTATTGGCGGTTTTTATAGTCCATATGCTCGATTTATGATAATCTTGATCTACTACATCGCCATCTTCGTACATTTTGGCAACTTTTAATCCTGCTTCTTCAAGTCCTGCTTTCGCTGCTTTTTTTATCCATTGGAAACCAGTTTCTTTGTCTTGCAAAAAATCTTCACCATTGTAGTATTTTAAACCAATCTGATACATGGCACTTCCATCTGTCATAAAAGCATGTTGAGCAAGTTTTTTCAACTGCTTGATGTTTTTAGAATCAGTAAGGTAAGTAATGTCTTTTTGAAGCTTTGAACAGAGTGTAAATGTAACCGGTGATTGTGATACAGAGTCTCTATTTGTTGCAATTGGTATTTTTCCAGTCAAATGCATTCGGTTCAAACAATTTTGTGCTGCACTATTTCCTTGATCGGCTGCTAGTTTATACCACTTGATTGCTTCCAACAAATTTTGTTCAATACCTTGGCCTTTTCGATAAAGCCTACCAAGAGCCAACTGAGCACTTGGACTTCCAGCATGTGCGGCTTTAGTATACCAATAGAGTGCACCTTCATAACTCTGTTCAGTAGCTAGCCCTTTTTCATAAAAGTAAGCCAAGCAGTTTTGAGCAGCCACGTTTCCATTTGTAGCGGAAGCACGATACCATCTGAGAGCAAGCCGGTAATTAAACTTCATATTTGGACTAGTCTGATATAAATATGCCAAGCCACGTTGGGCGTCTTTGTGACCTCGTTCAGCTGTTTTCTTATAAAAATCAAAGGCGAGAATTATATTCTTTCTGGTACCATATCCGTATTGATATAGAAAAGCCAGATTCAAATCAAATTCCATATTTTCTTCGGTGGAAGACTTGTAATGTTTGAATTGTTCAGTATAATAATCTACCGCATTGTTTAAGATATTTAAATGCTGTTCCCGTCTGTACTCGTTTAACTCTCTGATATTGTTTTTCTTTTTAAATTCTATATCAGCCCATCCCTTCTCTTTGAAATTTAGTTGACCACGGCAGTAAACTCTTTTGTCTTGCTGATATAGATTATGAACTCTAATCAAAGCTTTTTTGTAGCCTTGAAGTGCTGCTTTAGTGTACCATTGATACGCTTTCACCTGACTTTTTTGAATTCCTTGACCGAGTGCATAAAGATCTGCCAACCTGAACTGAGCCTCCATATTCCCTTGTTCAGCCGATTGAAGAATCAAATCGAACGAGTGTATATAGTCATATTTAGTAAGAGATCCACTAAATAGAGCTTTTGCTAGAATATCAGAGCTGAAATTTAGTTTGTCAGCTACATGAGGTAAGAAAATTAAATATATAAATAAGTATGTTGTATAAATAATTTTTCAAAGTATACAAAGTATATTTACAATCGATTTGTTTACTAATCATTTTTTAAGAAAAGAAAAAAGGAAAGAAAGAGAGAAAAAGAGAAAGAAAACATAAGTTAGTGATTTATGGGTGGTGTGATGGTAATACAAACAAAACCTTTGTAGAATTCATTAGTTTAAATTTAACTTATAAAGCCCATTACTAAATTGTTATAGACTATTTCGAGAGAACAAATGTATTTCATATTTCTAATAACTTCACATAAAAGGCATAATGAAGATAGTTCAGAATAGTAATACTTAAAAGGTTTCTTCAGTAAACATATGGCTTCCTTTAACATGGTAAAAATCTACAATGAAAGGTTGTACGAATTTAGACGTTGATATAGGGTAACACATGTTTATATTTTTTTCAGTGCTATCTCAATGTTCATTCCGTATTAGTGAAGCATCAACATAACAATACTCTCTCATTTAAATCAGGCTTTATTTTAGGGGAAAATTCAAGTTTTCATAGATATTCTTTGACATTGATACTATTTGCTATTTATAAGCTGTAGCACAATTTTAATGTATCACTGCTTGAGAGTGACACATTTATAAATTTTAATGATTAACTATCGACTATAGCGCCAAAACAGTGTGATATAGACGCTATTTTATTTAATGACAAACATGGTGGCTTTGTATGAGCTAACTGTAATATAATAAAATACAGCTATATCGAAGGTATATTATCATTTTATTTTGACTTCTTAAATGAAAAGTGGTCTATACGTTTTATACAGCTCAAAAACTTCATTTTTTTAAAAAAAAAAAAAAAAATTTAAGGTCAGCATTTTAGCACTTGGCACAAACGTTATTTTATGATTTTTTATAATGTCTTTAATATATATGTGGTTATAGCTTAATATTATATAGTTACTTCAATAATTATACTTTTGAAACACTATATAACACTCTGAAATAAGCCAAATAAACACAATCCTTTATATAAAAGTATATTTAAAATCTCCAATAGTTCCCAGATCAAAGAAAGCTATTTCAAGATCATTTATTCTTTGTTAGTAATATGATGTAACGTATTGCAGATAAATCTCGATCGAGAACAGTTATGTATTTCGGAAGTCCTGTCAAACATTTTTTGAAAGCCATTTTTCATTTTAAAAACGAACTCATTCAATACTACTATGCTTTAAGAACATATTCGTATTAACTTCGACTAAAAACTCGAAATAATTGGTTAAATTCAAAAGATGCGCAACATGCACGTTAAGAATAAATGAAAAAAGATTGGTTACTAGTCTTTCACAAAGTTCGATTTATAGCACTGTTCGTACAAGACAACTATTTCAAGACTTTGAGCTAGAAATATAACTTGATTAAGAAAGACGACACTCAAAGAGTTAAATGTATGAGTGGAAAGACTGTTGTTAATTTCAGAATTGGATAGCTGAATCATAAAGTTTATAGCTGATAGAATAGAAGTAAACATCTAAATTCATCATAAAATACATGGAAACTATGCCAAGTACGATTTAATGAATTGTTTTTAAATCGAAAAATTTCCCGAGAACCAAAAGGCATCAGCTTTTAAATGAATAGATTCAGAGGGTAAGCTCTTTTTGGAGCCGGTAATATCTCATTTACTCTGTCATGTCACAATTTTTTAATGATTACCAAAAGTCGATATAGTCAATGTTCTTACTCTAACTATCATCATAAAAAGGGTAAGCTATATCACTACTATGCGATAAAAGAAAAATAGTGAAAGCAAAACAAATTTGACAACCATAACGAGGATGCTTTTATTTTTATTAGCATGCTCCTTGATTTAGTCAATTTATCATTTAATACCCAAAAATGTTTCCAGCATAAAATGACTATATTTGTTTAAGATATACCAATTTTTTCCCCTGAATTGATGCTTATCACTACGAAATATATATTTAAAAGTATACTTATATTTTTATTGTTCCTTGATAAAACACTACATATATGGTATGTTTATACAAGGATTTTAACTTTGCGAGAATTATATGCATGTGTACATCTGTGTCTATAACTCGATGTAGCTGTTCACAGGTGACTACTTAAATATATTGACTTTTGTATATTCATATAAAAATATTTTATTAATTGATATTTCCAAGAGGCTATTGGTAGTATAATGATCTTTGATTTGTAATATGAATTTATCTTGAAGATGTCAAAAAAAGCAAAATACAATATATATATATATATATAAATCCATAATGATATATTTACTATAGTGAAATAATTTCCCTAAATACTTACAATAAAAGCATAAAACAAGGATTTGAATTGTACTGATTTTTATAGTATTTGAAGAAATAAAAAAAATGTAATATAAAATCAACACCTTTGTAGCTCAATAAAATTCCAATTAAATAAACTCATTTATTGTGTTTATAAGAAAGAAAAAATACACAGTTTTATTTTTAGAATAGTTTGTGCCTATCAGTTCTAGGCTATTATATTCTTAAACTTCAAATTATTTTTGAAGTTACAGAAAATTAATTTTTCAAAATTGTCTTTTTTGAAAAAGGGGGGAAATGGCAAAGATATGTTCAGGGAGTAATCCATAATGTCAAATAACGAGTCTAAAATGAAATAATAAATAGTAATTATAATAGATGATATAATGCTGGATGTACATTTTCTGGATATGTCAACATAAGAAGATAAATAAACTTTAAAGATATCAAACAACGATAGTAATAAGCAGTTGAATAAGCATTGAATAAAGACAATAATAAAATGGATGTTACTTTTATGTGCTAAATATATAAATGCACATATTTACAGTTTTTATTATTATTATTATTTTTATTTTTATTTCTGTCTTGACAACAACTAAAATGACTGGAACGCTCAAGTATCTAGAATTTTATACATATAGAGATAGCAGAAATAAAATAGTGACATAATAAGGAACTTTTATAGTAATTTATACTATGTTAATAGCCAAAGTATAAATAAAGTTCTAATACAAAAACTAATAAAAAAAAAACTATTATAAGAGTGTTTTTTGTATTTATTAGATGCTGGTACGTTTAAATAAATATTTTACAAAAAAAATAATCTTTATACGATTTATAAGTAAAACAAGTGAGTTCAGATACTATCATGACAAGAAAATGACATGTGAATAAGCGTATATCAACGAACTTATACGATATGCTATAAATGCATTTTTTTTATATATCTCAAACTGTATTTATACCACTTTACAACAAAGTTAATAAAAACTATTATATATATAACTTTATTCTTTTTCTGTCTTTCAGGATATAAATATTGGTAATAATTAGTAAGAGCCCCTTTTATTAGAAGATCTTACATACCGATGTAGAATAAATGACAAAAAAAAAAAGAGGGAAGAAAAAAAAAGGGGTTCTTCAACTAAAAGCCCAAGAATGAATAATGTTGTCTTTATATAACATACAGTTATGTAAATATATAAAAACAGGCACCTATATATATATTATATCTTTTTTTTTTCTCCAACTCGTTTTTATTTTTTTATTTTTGTTTATTTGATAAATTGAGAACAAATAAATGCATAATCATAATTGTAATCATACTCATGTCCATCATCATCCTCATAACCTTCGCCGATCTATCATTCCTTTATCCGCTACCGAAGAAACAGTAGTTGAACTAGCAGAGGTAAATAATGAAAAAGAACAAAAGATGCCTCATAGTTCATCATCCTTGGTGAGTACATCAATGATGATGGTTGATCGGAAGGATTCGAAACAGCATATGCAAACGGTAGTACCACCACCACTTATTACAAAAGATCTTATATCAAGCTCAGCAGCATCTTATATCTGGAATGAACAAGTATATAATGTCAAGGATCCAGAGTATTACTTTAATGGTCCGGTGAAATCTGGTTTTTCTCGACGTGGTGCCTGTAATCTATGCACCATTGCATTTGTTGCCACTGTTATTTTATTCATGTTTGCATATCCTCTATCCATGTTCTTTTTAAAACAAAATACCAAATAAAAAAAAAAAAATAAAACATCCTTTTTTTTTGAGATAATATGATCGATAACATATGCCTTTTTGTAATAGTTTGTGTAACTTTTCACCATTATTTCGATCTTCCCTTCCTCTCTTTAAATCAGTTTTGCGATTGATAAATATGAAATATAGTGTACGATGGTATATAGTCCGGTTATTTTTTTTTTCTCACTCATTATCTCGCTTTTTTTTTAATCACTTTTTGTTACACTTTTTTTTTTATTGTCTATTTTATTCAACAATAAAAGAAGCGTCAACTAATGGATTACGAATTCGATTCTAGTGATATAGTATTTCCAGGAGAAGATAGCGACATTGAAACGACCAAGCTTTCTATATCAATGAGCAACAAAGTACCCGAATGTCTGGACTGGGCAAATCAAGATTTTATAGACACATTCAATGATAGAACAGTCTATACACTAGAACGGTATATAGTATTTGAACAGAGGATTAAAATAAACGATAGCAATCGGTATGGTGAAGACAATTATTGTTTTGGACCCTTGCATACTACAGAAACAAGTCATGGAGAAAAACAGTTGTTGTTTAAAGGCTATTCCTCCTTCTATCATAACTGCGAATATGATAGACAGAATATGATCAATGGTACATTGGAAATGATTCAAGCCGACATGCAAAAACGTTCTGATCGTCACCCTTTTGATCAAGTCTCAGTCTCATGGAGAGATGAAATGCATGAAGAATACAATGCGATTGGATCTATTGATAGCTTCTCTGACATGAAGCCCAAGTTAAGTCAACATCCTAATTATCATGATTTAATAAATGGTGACATTGGCGTTACTCCTGAAAGAGATGCTAGTGTAAATGCTGTTGCTACTATTACTGGAGGAGAGTCAAACATTAGATCGGCAGATGAGACAGATACAAATTATTCAGTTACTCATTATCCCATACAGTCATCTATAAATAGAAGAGAGTCATCAAACATTCCGAGGTTAGCTAGATATTTTAAAAAACGAATAGAAAAAACGATGGTGTGCCTTTTTTCTTGAGATCGTACATATGATTGTATATTTTTATATAAAAAAGAAAATACATTTGTTTCTATATGTAAACCATTACCTATCTTATAAAAGTTATATTTTTTTTTCAATTTTTTTTTTTTCATTTTTCGATTTTTTTTTACTTTCCATTATATAATAAAATATTTAATATATAATAATGTTAAGAAAAAGAAAAAGAGGGGTGAAAAGTAATGGTAACACCGTGTCAATCATATGGGAACTATTATGTGTGCGTGTTACACATACAATGCAAAAAAAGAATAATTGTTACTTTTGAAAGAGAGAAAAATAATAATCTACCAGGATAGATAGAAAGAAAAAAAAATAAGGATTTATCGTTCGCCTTTTTTATTCTTCCGCGCTTGCATGTATAACAAGTTCAATTGGTACTCTTTTTTACCACTATTATTATTATTACTATTAATATGATTAGAACAAAAATATATATTATTTATTTATTTACTGGAAACGTATAGACCATACGATCAACTCATTAGAGTATGCACATGCAATGATACCAATTCCTGTACCTAGGATCCAAATTAGAAAAGTCTATTTTGTATATCATAACGTAATTCAGGTAACCCAACTATTCATAACTTTTTTCTTTGAAGAAAAAGTCTAGATTACAATCTACCTAGTTAATTGAAACTGAGCTTATTAATTCTCTTTTTTCTGTATCTTCTTCTTTCAATATGTTACAAGTGGTAGAGGTATTGTATAGATAGATAATTATGATGTCTATTATAAATAGATATTCTGGTAATTTAGTGTTATCCAATGAAAAGTCAGTACCTATTTACAAAAGTACGATGATAGATATATGAATTTTTTTTAAAGCATGGGGTGAAATAGGTTCCTGTTTCTTAAACATTTTGTAATCGGAGTATTGAAGTATAATCAAGAATATATATCGTTGTCATTATTCTTTTTTCTTTCTTTCCAATGACATGATTAACATACAAAAACCCTTTCTTCGTATAAACCATGATTGTAAGGTCATTTGTGATGGTTTTTAAAAGACCGAATGCACGTTTGATTGTGAAATAGGAAGAAAGAATTGGGAAAAAGGGGATTGGTCCCTTTATAACTCAAATAACACACACACACACACACACACACACAAGACTCTAATCAATTATTTTTATTGCTGTTTTTCATGGGTTAAAAAAAAATGAACAAAAAAACCCAAGAAACCAGAAGACAAGGAGACCAGGAGTATATTATCAATTCATTCGTGCTCAAGCA
>VCJD01002688.1:41052-52050 GCA_024140245.1 Backusella tuberculispora | reverse complement strand
AAAAAAAAAAAAAAAAAAAAAAAAGGAGAGGGGACTGAATTGTATGAGTTTGATCTATTTATCATATGATCTAAATGGTATGAATTGAATATATATAAATATATATAAACTTTAATATTATGTTAGGAATTGAGTATACTTAACCTCAAGCCTGTTTTATTACTGATCAAGCTAAATAGCATTTGTTATAGCTAGCGTGATTGTATTTTCAGTTATATCTTTAATACGTCATGACGGTAACTCTGTCCATGTAATAATATGCTCTCCTGAAACTTAATATAATTCAACTGTTTATAATAGGAAATTATAGGGCTAAGCATATGGATTTATAAAAAAAAAGTTGAGTATCTGGAAAGAAGGAGTGGTAGGAAAAGATCCTTGTTTGATCGCTTAATAAAATTGACTGGTCACACTGATCTTAAAATGGAGTAGCTCATCGCTTATTATTTGTTCTAATTCTCTTTAAACAATGAGCCCATGTTTTTATTTATTTTTATCATCAAAATATTCAAGGCAAAACAGCTTTTATGTTTCTCATGGACTTACAATTTTATTTTTACTTTTTTTTTCGTTTTATGTACAACAAAGAAATAAAGTTCTGAGGTAGCATGCCAAAACTCCTGAAATAGTCGCTTCCCAAAAACAAATCGCCACTTTAATGCATATTTATCTTAAGCCAATAGCCCCATTTTAGACTATTTTTTCTGACATTGTTAGTCCCTGTTTTTCATTCTTTTATATTTTCTTTTCTTTTTTTTTTCTTTTTTTCTCTTCTCTTTAGTTTTATTTTACATTAATGAACAGAGTGTCGATCAGAAAATATCCTCAAATACTCAGAATTACAGCAGTTCTAGCATTACTTATTATATGTCTCTCGTATTTGACTTATGAAACGTTTTCAATACAAATTACTCGAAAAGCAAATAATACACAAGAACAAGCTAAAAAACACCTGATTTTAACACCAGTAACTGAAAAAAGTTCAGTTGTTTTACTGAAAGAAGTACATAATGTAGAAAATAGAGTTTTCGTCTGTAGCAATTCTACTCAATCCGAGTTATGCCAGCTGCGACTACAGGGAGACTATACCTATGACACATTGCCTGGTATGATGAATGAAATGTTCTCTATCGCTTACAAGAAATACCCTGATGTAGACTTTTTCTTCAAGTCCGATGATGATACGATTATACAAGCATCCTATTTAAATGAACTCTCAACAGACGTTTTAACAAGCTATAATACCTCTGTTTATTTCGGTGCCGGTATGGGCTGTCCCGGAATAGAGGGTTACAGTTGTAGACATGGCCCCTTTTATGGAATGTCAAGAGATTTACTCAAATGTGCATTTATGGACAACTATGTAGATTCAAGCTCTATCTATACCACATATGAGGACTGCCATACTTGCTACCGAATCCTCAACTACTGTTCGCAAAACATTACCATATTGGATAGCCAAGGAGACCGATATCACCATAAACACCTAAAAGATAACCAGATCGAAATTAAGTTTGAAGAGGATCTTAACCATTAGGACGCATTACACTTTATTATATTTGGATCAAGCTGTACCTATTATTTAAATAGGATGTAGATTTCAAAAGGAAATAGAATAATAAAAAAAAGTTATAAATAATCAAGATTGTGAGCTTTAACGATACAGTAATAAAAATAATAAAAATAAAAAATAAAAAAGTGAGTCTCTTGTTCTCTCGACGCATCGAGATAATTCCTTTTAGGAAATGGAGTTCAATTTGGACTTTTGCGGTTTGTGCTCAGAAAAAAATCAAAAGGAGTTTTTGAACTAAAATGATTCTCGATTTAGACAACTTGACCACGTGAATGTATTTTTTACTAGTTTAACTATTGTATTTATCGAACTGATTTTATTTTATTTCTTTTTGTTCACATTTTGACTCACTTAAAGCTCTAACATTTTTTAAAATGAAGTCAACTATTCGACTCGATAGCGTTGGTAAAAGAGAATTGATTCGACAATTACTACAAGGAGAAAGTCAAAATATGAACAGCGATGATTATTATTCTCGCTTTGAAGCAGAGAATGTATCTCTCGATAGAAGAAGTAGAAAGCGTAAAATAACTATGTTGGAGAAAGCTACCTATGATGAAATGGTTGAAAGTATTGTATCGCAGATACTCGACAGTAGAATAATTATTCGATGAAGTAAAACAAACATCTTTAATGATGGGGAGAATATGTGATTTTAGTAATCTAAATAAGGGTTTTTTTTTTGTCTCGATGTTTGTCTTGACAAATCGTCGAGACAAACGAATTTTGTTTTTGGAAAAATAAAACATTTAGCCGGACGTGTATCGTCTATAAATGAAATGGTTTCCATTTAGAGAACTGTCTCGACGCGTCGAGAGTATTTGTATTTAAATAGATTAGATGGATGTGTGGTACAAAATAAATTAATACGTAAGTATTGATACTCAGATCGGTAAAGTATTGTATTGAATAAATGCTGTATGTTAAATGCAACAAAGATCACAATCGAAATGATAATAGTAAAACATATCATCATTGCTGCAGTGTAATGATACACTATACTATTAAGTTTAAATATGTAATCATATTATTTTTGGACCAAGTTGTACCTGCTACTTAAATAGAAGGTGATTTTGAAAACAAGGTAAAAAAAACTATAAATAGAGGTACCTATAACTACTTTCATAATCATAATTGTAAAAAACATAATCATTACTGCAGTGTAATGATTTATTACAATATTAAGTTTAAATATGTAAGTAGTCTATTAAAAGCTATAATTGTAAAATAGCTTGTTTTTAGTTCGCTCCATTCACAGCCACAAATATTGACTTATTATGATATTGAGCAGTAATACAGTACATCCACTCTCAAATCGAGCTCAATGGTACATTTTTCAAAAAAAAAAGGAATATTTAACCAATTAAATTCGAGCACCTTTCAAACTTAAATTGGAACACACTGTGAACCCCAATCTAAACACTTTTTAAAATTAATATGGGACATTTTATTTAAATAGGGACTTTGTTTAAGCAGTTTTCGAGGATGTTTAGAGATTGCTGAGTAATGTTGACAAGGTGAGATAAAGGGACATGATTTTCTTTTTTACCGCCTTAGATCTTAATTTTTTTTATGAGGCAGAGATCTTAACAACATCTATGGCCGAAATTACTCCAATTAACAGTATGAAATGCTGCTCTGGTACTTGCGGTATGGATTATAGTTTCAGTACCCTTTCTGGGTCATGCTCTACTGCGTCTCATGCTTATATCAAAACTGGACTCGTCAATAGATACACAAGTTTTTTTCTTTTGTAAAGCCCATGTCTGTGTCCTTCCACGCTTGCGCCCACTTAAATCTCTTTTCTAAATTTTTTTCATCGCTACGAGGGCCTGGATGCAAAATAGCAGCTTTTAAAGAAAGATTACATTCGTCTTTCAAGAACTCATCAACTTTAGACTTTTTGATACCAAGGCCTTTAAAAAGAAAAAGGCAAAATCAATCCTGGTGCCTTAAAGTAGGCCACAAAAAATTTCGATACTAGTTAGTGACTTATAAACGAGAACCCAAAAAAAAACACCACTCTAAAATTCACCACCTTCGATAGAATAGAATAGAGATAAAATCTCAAAAGCCTATTTTATATCATTTCCATGTTTCGGCCCTATGGAAAATATTTTAGTGAGCGAAGGATCTAACCACAACAGTTTTTAACCTATTGACAAGCAGTAAGCATTAAAAAACTTGTTAGTATGACGATGGTTACAATTTTATTTAATTTGTTAAGACTCTATTATATGTAAAGCAAAATAAATCGGAATAAATATTTGCTGCTGTGTTTATCAACATGGATAGTCTCACTGAGATAGTAATAAGTGTTGGTCCTAATCTGAGTCTAGGGCCCACTTGATAGTTCATAGGGACTGTACAATAGACAGCACAGATAGAGTTTATAGGATACCCAGGGCTTTGAAGAATGAATTAAAGTGCTTATTTCAAAAAAAAAAATTGGTTATTTATGTGTTAAAAAAAAGGCACAAAAACGGGCCATTACCTCGAGTTTTTAAAAAGGACATTAAATCAGTTAGAAAACTTCCCAGAGCTGAGAGGTTTCTTTATCATAAAGGATAATGCCCCAACCCATACACACGAGGAAATTGATGATCTGATTACTAGTAGAGGTTACAGATGTATTTACCTTCCTCCTTATTCTCCAGAACTAAACCTTATCGAGCAATTTTGGGCGATTGCTAAAAATAAACTTAAGCGTAGTACGTTTGAGGATAAGGAAGACCTTCATACAAGAATTGCTGAAGCATGTAACTCTGTGCCCGAATATATTCTTAGAACTTGTATTCAACATTCTGTTGATGTTTTTTTCAAAATGTTTAAATAAAGAATCTGTTTGAGAGTTTGTAAAATGTATATGCTAATTGACTAAGGAAACCTGCTATTTGATTTCCATAAAACTGCCATTTGAACCCGTCAGCACTGTACATCCTGTCAGGTCCTATTTGAAAACAGCTTAGCGAAATCATTGGCTCCCTACACTATTTTAAAGCGTTTTTTGAGAATTACGCTGGCTTTTCAGTAGGTTGAGGAAAATGCGTTTCCCTTTTACTTTAACTGATTCCATGGTCACGAATAACTATTTTTTACAAACCCTTGCTGACAAATGGTCCTTAGATACTGCTTTTGAAGAAGTAGAGAGAAGTAATCCTTCGCGTCAAGCGCGCGAGAATTTAAGATATTTGAAAAAAAATATGATGGAAGCACTGGGATCATCTGATGAAGATATAGTTAGAAAAGCAACAAATTGGCTTTAACATTGGAGAATCATTCGTAAAAAACTAGTTCCAAAGAAAGATAAGTCGGTAGGAACCAGCAGCATTGGTCGTAACACTGGTGTAATTATTATAAATTCGAATCAAAGCACAATCATAATAAATCAAAAAGATCCTTCTTCAGGTATAAACGAAGTTTCCAACATAAAACGCAGTGCCGATCAAATCGAAGATACGTCCAGTTCAGGATATGACACTTGAAATACTTAAAAAAAGCCAAAAAAAAAAAAATACTTGAGTACCAACCTTGCTAGCTTTTATTCAACCATTACAGAAAGCAGCCTCACCACATGATTTTATATTTATTTATTTATTATTGATTATGCATTTTTTTTTCTTCTTCTCCAAAACATTGCCATATAAACGATATAATACGATTTAAAAAATAAAATGAATTCCACAATTGACTTCCAAGCTCCCACTTATGCTATAATACTTGACCCACGAATTCCGATCTTTATAGAATAATGGTGTTAAAAATCACTACCTCTCTGAATTTCCAAATGAAATCTAATTCAAAACTTAGAGAATTCAACGTTGTTTGGTTCTTTTTGAAAATATAGAAAAAGAAACAGTCGAAGGGATATATGACAAAATAGCAATTTAGTACTTTAATATTTTCATTAAAAGGATTGAGAATATATAGAATACACATACATATATATTTATACTGAAAAATGTTTTATTCTATGTAGTAACAGTTGGAGCCCAAATAAAATCAAGTACTTATCTACAAAAAGTAGAGACACAAAATATAGATGCTACTTTTAACATGTAAAAAACGATTAAAGAGATAGAGTTACTGTCAGCTAATATGAATAAGGAAATAATAACGTTGATCTTAAATAAGAGCTGTTTCTCTGAAGGATATACCTTTCTCTTGCTTTCATTTCATGCGTTAACCTTTTAACATACACATGTAGAAACCATATATTTGAAAAAAAAACAGTAAAAAATGTTTCTATTGCAAGATTCCTATAATATCCATAATCCGTCAAATATGGGTACGGAATTGAAGGATTTTAAGAAACTGTAAATATAAAAAGTGGGCAAATATATCACATATGATTTGGGAGTTTAAAATAGTATATAGTATAGAATAGAACTATAATTATTATTGTAATTCAGAAGAAGAAAAGAAAAAAATAATCTATAGGTTAGTGCTTATAAAGTAATAAACATAGAATCAATTTCGTAGACTATCAATCGTGACTTGGTATATTAAATAAGATATGAAAAGCAACGAGGTAAAGCACTTTAACGCCTCAATAAGAACATATAAAATAACACCAAAAACAAAAGTTCACAATAAAAATACGAACCATGGTCTGCTTTTTTACTATGAAAATGAACCATGGTCCATTTTATACCCTGAAAATAAACGGTTGTCTGTTTTATTCTACTTGACTATACTACGGTTTGTTTTTATAGTGTACAAATAGGATATGATATACTATCGCAGGGGAAAAAGAAGAAAGAAAAGATCTGGTTTTGTTCACGTTTATTTTATGTTTTAATCTTTTCAAACAACATAACTTTAGTGGCTCAAGATATTCTTATTACAAACCACCGCCAATATAATGGGCGCTCTGGATAAAAGTATTTTTTTTTTGCTGGAATCCTTTAGTCTTATCCAGAATTAGCCTTAATATATACGTGCTAAAGACTATTTTTCTGTTTTTTATCGAAAGGTTCTACTCTTATCAAGAATTAACCTTATTGGGAGCGCCTACTGCATTAATACGTTTCACTTGTAATAGTCAATGATGGAACTAATCAGATACGCCTTTTCTGCTGTATATATATATATATATATATATATAAAGCACTTACATTATAATATTGCCTTATTTTTTTTTTATCTGGCCATTATATTTTATTTGCCCTCTCCTTTTTTTTTTTTATGTATAACAAAGAAAGGGTTACTTTTCTCCTACCTCTGAAAAGAAAGGGGGTATTTTCTACTACCCATAACGGCAAAATTTACTTAATATATGAAGCATTATTTTACATCAACAGCTTTATTCTATTTATTGAAATATTTGCTCAGACTGAGAATAAATCAATCTCAAAATAATACAAATACATAACATCATATGACACCAAGCACTCATCTATCTTATACACATATAATCACGATGCTGATTTCATATAAATAAAAATCACTAGTATAAAAAACCAGTCTAAATGCTTGTTGTAGATCCCAACGGGATTTTTAAGTGTTTAACTTGATTGAATTCATAACATCCTTTTTTTTTTTTCGTGAGTTAAAACATCAAGACTAACCTTTAAAAAACGAGTTACAAAGAAATGTATTAGACTTACCTTGCGTATGCTGAAACTAAGAACTTTTTTAGTATATAAAATGAAATAGGTTTTGACTTTCATCACAAATAAAACATGTAGCTTTTATTTAAATTGGCTTCAATATAACATAAAGGAGAGAGGACATTTGAATGACCTGACCTGAATTCTTAGATCTCCACCTGAGACTGTCTTATCCATCCCATTTATTTTTTCTTAAAAAAAGCATATATTTTTAATTTGATCTTGCAGCAAAACGTAGATACTTAGTCTCTATGTTTTGAATAAATCAATATTGTGAATTCTTATAATGGCAATTGTATCATTTATGTGTGATATATTTAGAATGTGTGCATACATACAGCTTTGTGAGAATATGCAATCACATATACACTGAAACAGTATTCCATTCCTCGGTTGATTTCGTTAAACAGTTTATCAACATTGTATTTCCTTTTAAATAACATAGTAATAATCATATATACAACCATAAACATATAACTAACCCGCCCACTCATTCCTTTTTTTTTCTATTGTATTATCCCCTATAAATATTCCATAATGGCTAAATAATTATCTCCAAATCAAAAAACTCTGGTCAAAAAAGATCTTACCAAAAAAGGAAAAACAAAGCTGTAAAGATGAAGTCATATTAAACCGAGTGCACATATAACAACAATGTCAATGACAATAAAATAAAATAACCATATATTATTATAAAATATTTTAGTATTTTTATATGATAAATATATTACATTACAGATTTAGACATTGCAATTGCTGAACCAATTACAGAGACAATGATGAAGATCATTGACATGACAAAGTTAACTTTTGCCCACCATGCTTCATACTCATTTCGACTAGCAGAACAACAACAAGCACCAACGATCCATAGTGGTGGGCAGAACCTATAGTTGATAATATAATACAATAAATATATGATAAATGTTTATATGTATGTATATAGCTATTTTACCATCCGAATAAGAAAAATAATACGCCCAAAGGAAACTTTCGACGTTCTTCCAGTTGAATCTGTCTTCTCACCCGTAATGGTGTAGCAGGCATTTGAATTGTTTGGTATCCTAAATGATGTTCTGAGTGCTGGATTAGAGGAGATCCAACTGGTGGAGGCATCGGCATTTGCATAGGAGCTTGCGGATAAAGTGGTCCTGTTGTTGAACTTTGTGGAGCAGAAGGCTGCGGGTACTCAGGATTAAAGGGTGGTACTGCTTCTTGATAGGAAGGTGGTTGATCTTCAAAGTCTGGTGTATTCAATTTGTTTTTATTACTCATTATTTATTGTTTAGTGTATATTGAAGTGTATATTTAATAAAAGTAAAGAAAATAAATAAATAAAATAAAATGGACCCTTTTATATTTACGTTTTTATCTTGGCATAAAAACCAAGAAAATTTCCCAAAATGGAGATTTGTGAAACAAGTCACACGACAATGATAAAAAGGGAATTCGATTGAAGATTTGCTGATAATTTCTCTTTACTTCTTATTCTCTCTTTAAATCATGTTGCGGCGTATACTGCTAGCACTTTTAATTCTATCACCTATGATAGCGTCTGCGTCATTACTGTTTCCAACTGCTAATTTATCACATCATCACAAAGTGGTAAGTGAAATTACATGTTTAAATAGATCAAATAGTACTTTTTTCTTCTTCTAAGAATTGACCTTATTTGTTATTATTTAGTGCTCAGATATAGAAACACATTCTGACCAATGTGGTTTTGTAGAAGAAAACTGCCATGGATTTAGTGGCTATTTTTTAAGATTCTATTACTGCTCCGATATGGGAAAACCTTTGGCAACATTAATTATGGTAAATTAAAAAGTAATTGAAAATGCTATATTTATTATTAAAAAATACATATTTAGATATCTGGTCTATTACTTTTATTTGGAGCAGTAAGCACAGTTGCAGCAGAATTCTTCTGTAAGTTTAAAAATATAACAGAATCATTGCCACTGAATATATAGTTTCTCTCCTTATTTTTTCGCTTATCTTTTTTTATCATTTTCCCTGAATATTAAAATGTTTTTTTTTTATTTGAAATAGGTCCCAATCTACAAACTATATCTTCTAAACTAGAATTATCAGAGAGCATGGTATATTTAATAAACTAGTATTAACTAGAGTAAAATATACTTAAAATAGATTTTTTATTTTTGTTAAGGCGGGCGTCACTGTACTTGCATTTGGTAATGGAAGCACTGATTTATTCAGTACATTTACGCAAGTATTCTTTTTTTTTGTTTGTTTCATTAAAAAAAAATTAAACATTTTTTACTATTTAGTGCAATGAACAACGGATCGGGATCATTAGCTATTGGTGAGCTTATAGGAGCAGCATTTTTTATAGTGTCTGTCGTATCTGGATGTATGGGTATTATTAGACCATTCCGATCGAAAAGAATTACCTTTATGCGAGACGCGTCTTTCCTAACGGGTGCTATTATGATTCTAACTTGGATCGTATATCATCAACGTATATGCTGGTATCACGGACTGATGCTAGTCTGCTATTATATTACTTACGTCTTTGTTGTTGTAATGGGGGTCTACCAATTTCCAGGGACAGAAACTCCAGCACTTTTGGAGCCAAAGTCTGTCATGATAGAACGCAGTGCTACTGATGATTTACTTTCAGAGGCGTCATACCTTTTACGAGGTATTTGAAAGATTTTATATTATCTTTCCTTTTTTTTTTCTGACCTTATTATATTTTTGTTTATATATTTCATTTATCAGATGGTTCAAGCAGAAGAACACTTCGCTTAGAAATGCCTGCTCATGGTTTTTATTCTCAAGAACATTTAGGTCATGTCATTAGACCTGTTTCTCCTAATTCATTCCATCTTTCTCGTAAATCATCTCTACATTTGGATTCTTATTTTCCCCGCGCAACAAGCACAAACGGTTCTATCTCTTCTAGACTTTACAGACATGTTATATCACCTCGTGTAGGCATGCGCGCTTCATTATTCGGCGCAATTGAGGTACAGTAATAAATGAATGATAGTAAAAAAGTAGCTTATTTTTTATTTTATTTTAACTATTTAGTTTCAAGAACAAGTCAGCACGATACGCAGGGCCAGTAGTACACAATTAATGAACCCAATGCGTAAACGAGATACATCTGATATGATTGTTAAACGCCCTACACAAGTGTCTGTACCAAACTTTTCTGCACGACCGCATAAACCTGCAGATCATCTCTTGACTACAAATTATGCACCTAGTAGACCTACCCCTGAACATGTATCTACTACTACGACGGATGATTATTTCACTTTTATATCTGCAAATCAGCAGATACCTGAGATTAGACTAGCACCTGATACTGAATCCTTACCCACTAGGCCAGTTGCTGATGCTCAGGGACCAAGTGAATCTTCTGGTTTGTATGTGCCTACTAGTAAGATCAACTTGGATTTAAAATCTTCTGTAAGCGTATCTCTTTTTTTGGATGATGTTTTATGTGTCTTATTCCCTTCCCTTCAAGGATGGTCTGAAAAAACGATATTTGCTAAGCTAAGCTCTGCAATTGCGGTACCTTTAGTGTTTGTATTTACATTAACACTACCTGTTGCAGATGATGTGAAGGTCGATGATATCGAAGTGATCGCCCCAGAAGGAGTACCAACAGGAGTTGTAGAAGAAGACGATGTACCTCAGATTGTTGTCAATTCAGGAGTCTCCAAGAGCTATCTTACTGTACCAACAGCCTCAGAAAGCATGTCAGAAATAATCGAAGAGCAAGGCGGATTAGGATGGTGCCGTTGGTTACTTGCGGTACAAGCAGTCTTTTCAAGTACC
>VCJD01002688.1:14023-24892 GCA_024140245.1 Backusella tuberculispora | reverse complement strand
AAAAAAAAAAAAAAAAAAAAAAAAAAAAAAATACTTTCAAATTGTAATCATATAAGAACAAGCAATATGAGACAATCCGTAAATTAATAATATCTATAGTGTTTTTTTTTCAATATGGAGATATATTGTAAAAGTAACAATAATCATAACAATAAACGAAAGAGAGATATATACGCCCATACACTTTATAGATCAGACAAGAGCACGCTGAACAAATTTATTAAATTTAACATGTTTAATATGTGTTTATATAATACCTTTGAGGATATAGTAAACAAAGTATTATTGGCTTGTTATATACTCCTTAAATTATGACTTGAAGTACCACGCTGATTTAATGTGCATAACTGGTACTAAGTACTGATAAACTACATTTAGAAAATAGTAATAGGTATGGGACCTTCTTTAATTATGATGATTAAAAATGTATATTGAATTTGAAGCAATCAATATTCTTGAAACGTACCTACTTTTAGAGCTAAAAGTCACCAAGTACAAGGAAAAAATCTTTCCATCAAGAATTTAAGCAAACAAGCACATATCTTATCACCTTCAATAAAAAAAAACATATACACATATACTTCAAAAATAAAATCATATGTAAACACGAGGAATTCATCTGTACACTAAAAAAAACAATTTTATTTATAAATTTGGTGATGATGGTGGGGGGATATCTAACGCCATATTTCATATATTCACAGCACATTTATTGGTTTTGCAAAATCACGATCTTGATGGTACCAGGGCGACCTTCCTTGACATGTTGAAAAGCATCCATAGCATTCTCGAATTCGTATCTATGAGTGATCAATGGAGTAACGTTAACTTGACCGGAAGCTAACATTTCAACTGCAGTAGGATAACTATTGTATATATAAAAAAAAAGAAGGTTAGTATATTAATACATGTCCATATAAATTTGTGATTAATAGCTAAATAAAAGTATATGCTACATACGTCTATATATACGTATAAAAGAGAAAAAGAAAAGAGAGAATTAGTTTCAGTGTCACTTGTTTTTAAATAATATATATATACTTACGTTGCAATATCTCATAACACCTCTTAAATCAACTTCTCTTGCAGAGATATCGGCGACAGAAACTGATTGAATAGAAGCGCCCATACCAACCAAAACAATACTACCACCATTTTTGACAAGCTAGTGTAGAATATATATATATAAATAACCAATTATAAACCTCCATATAAAAAACCATCCTCATTCCACTTACATATACAGCCATTTGTACACAAACTTCAGCACCGGTACAATCAAAGGCAACATTAGCAGGCTTTACAGTCTTGGAAATGATTTCAGCATATTCACGGGCATAATCGATATTGGCCTGACCAGGCTGAACATCACGATCCAAGAGAAGAGTAGCATCAGCAAAGTGACTCTTGGCAAACTCCAAGCGGGAAGAAGATTTATCTAAATAAATAAAATAAAAGTCAGACTTACTTTACTCTTATTTTTTTAGAAGAAAAAAAGAAAAAAGAAAAATCACTACTTACCAGCAATGGTTACGTGAGAGGCACCAGCAGCCTTAGCAGCAGCAGCGGTCAGTAAACCAACAGGACCAGCACCAAAAATGAGAACACTGTCACCGATCTTGACATTACCTCTTCTAGCAGCGTGGATACCGACAGACAAAGGTTCGATCAAAGTACCTTCTTCAAGAGAGACATTATCAGGTAACTTGTAACAGAAATCAGCAGCATGCTTGTAGTATTTGCAGAGAGTACCATCATAGGGAGGAGTAGCAGCACTAAACCATTAAATAAGTTACGTGTTTTTTTCTTGTCATCATTAAATTTGTACTTACAATGCCATATCAGGGCAAAGGTTGTATTTACCAACCTTGCACATTTCACAACGTCTGCAAGGCACACCAGGCTCCAAAGCAACACGGTCACCTACTTTCAAGTGAGTTACACCTTCACCAACAGAGCTGACAACACCAGCAGATTCGTGACCGAGGACCATGGGAGCCTTCAAAATGAAATTACCAATGCTACCATGAGTCCAGTAATGAACATCAGAACCACAAATACCAGTAGCCTTAATGTTTACAATTACCTCTATAATATGGTGTTAATAAGTTTGTTTTTTGCTTGTTAAACACGTGTTTTAACTTACCACCAGCACCAGCAACGGGAATAGGTCTATCTTCCTATTTACACATATACACAATCATATATATAAGTAAACATGTACTATTTTATAACTTGGCTTTGTATATCATCATTCACTCACATAGGTAATAACATCCTTTTCTTGAAGGACAAAAGATAAATTAGCAGGGGCGTTGGGAGACATTTTTTTTTATATCGAGATGAGAAAATTAAAACAAATTTGACAAACAAATCAATTTTTTTCAATTGATTAAGTATCTTTTATACCTAATCCAACCGGGAATTATTCAAGCAAGGAATTTTTTCTCCATTTAGAATAAAGTTTGGAATAATCCTTTTCTCATGAAAAAAAAAAGACTGTCATTAAGTCAGCTTAGTGGATATAAACAAATACACTGATCCTTTTCTTTTACTTTATTTTTTTACGTTTAAAAAAAATTGACATTTCTCCATGATATTACTGTTATTATTTTTTTTCTCACTTCATTACAATTACTTTTTTTAATGAATTAAAATCAAGACAAGAAAAAAAGACTAAAAGAAAAGCTAATATTCGGGTATTTACCCATAACAAGGAAGAGGTACAAAAAGTCAAGGATTTGAATCCCAGTTGCTTCGTCACTCCGCCGTGGCTTGTTTTTTTTTTTGTTTTGTTGTTGGCTGTGGTCGAAAATTGGGATTTACTTTTGTATTTTTTTACATAAATTTTTATAATACGTAAAAATGGCCGATCCATTAAGTCCCCCAGCAGCAAACCGAACTGACGACTATCCTCCTCCCCCTCCACCTTCAAACCCCCCACAATCTTCTTCTTCGGTTAGTAGAAGAGATCGATCACCTGAGCGTGATAGATCAATCTCTCCTTCTCGTCGTCGCTCTCTTTCAGGTGGCAGATATTATGATGATAGACGCTCTTACCGCGAAGACGAACGTTACGGAAGGGACCGCCACGGCGACCATTATGAATCTTATCCTCGTCGTGATTATTATAGTCGAGATGATCGCTATGACCGCTACGACCAAAGAGATCGTTACGACCAAAGAGATCGCTATGACCGCAGAGATCGCTACGATAGATATGATCACAGAGATCGCTATGACAGATATGATGATAGAAGAGGTCGTTATCCTCCAAGACAAAGACACAGAAGACCTATTGACAGGTAAATTTAACTTATTACCACTATTATATATGTACATATTTACTTACAAGGATTGAAAAAAAAAAAAAATAATAGAGGAAATGAAAATGAGAGAAAGACATCAACAACCATCTACGTTGGCAATCTTCCATATGACTTTCTCGAACGTGATGTAAGCTATAAAAAATGAAGTTTAACAAAGAATAATATTTACATCTAGTCCTTATAGGTTCAAGAAATGTTCGAAACTTTTGGACCTATAAGATCCATTACTATTCCCATGGATAACATTACTAACAAAAATAAAGGGTAATCTAAGCTGCATTTACCATTTTATGATAAACTAACAACCCTATAGCTTTTCTTTCATTGAATTTGAAGAACGACGTGACGCCGAAGACGCTTATGGAAAATACGATGGATTTAGTGTAGAAGGACGTCGTTTAAGACTCGATTGGTAAATGGTTAACAAAAAAAAATGAAAAGATCCTTAGTGTATCGAAATTAACGCTCTACCACAGGGATATTGGACTTTCAAAAAAAGATGAGCATCGTCCTAGACGTACACCCAGTGCACCTGTTGATGATCATCGCGAACGGTAAAAGAGATATTTATACTTGAAAGGAAAGGAAAGGCAAGGAAATACTAAAATGTTATATTTGTTTACTATAAACCATGCTTATAGACCAACGGCCGATCCTTGTAAGTTAAAATAAGTAAATGGCTGAGATATTTTTTGAATTTTAATGACGTGGTATTATATAGACTCTGCTCCCCCACCTCCCCCACCTATGATGGATTCCCGTGGATATAGAAGAGATTCACCTGAACCTTATCGTCGATAGAAACGAAAACGCATGAAACAGCTTCTTTTACTTGAAACAAAAAAAACCAAAAGAAAAAAAAACACAGCTTATTTTTTTTAAATTTTTCATAATTATCTTTCTTTTACCTCTTTTTCTTTTATTTATATATATATATATATTGCGTGGATTGCCAGTATATTTATTCTTTTGGAATTAAAGAGTGGAATATTGATTGCTTGATTGATTGATTGAATGATTGATTGACTGACTGATTGACTGATTGACTGATTGACTGATTGACTGATTGACTGATTGAAGATATGGACAAAAATTATAGTAGATTTGGATCATTTTTAAGTGGATAAAAAAAGGGGGGAACAGAGAACCATTGCTTTTTTATATATGTAGAAAAAAAAAAGAAAACTAGGTGATGTATATTAAAAAATAAACTATGTTTTTTTATATTTTATTTTATTCAATCGATACGCTTGGTCTTTCTAGCTTTTACGTTTGTCTTTGTCTTTGGTTTTTTTTCTTCTTCTTGAACTAAGGGTTGCTTTTTTAAAAACATTGGCAAACTAATGGCAATGACAAGGAAACTAGTCAAGACACCGATCATTGTCCAGGGGGAATAATTGGATAGTTTCTTTACAATTACACCGGTCATTCCGATCATTTTACCACTAATCCCATCTTTTTTTAATACCTTTATTTTATCCTATTTTATTTCATTATATTTTATTTACTTACAATAAACTGAAAGGAGAAATAAGTCCTGATTTAGGAGAATCATTACGCCACTGCTCTTGAGTGATATATTCGATAATACTATTTTCGTTACGGACAATTTGCATTACGCGCACTAATAATTATTTTTTTTTGGGGTTGGTTGGTTGGCTTATTCCGATTCAATACGATAGAACTCTATTAATTCATTACCTTGATGATCCTTAATATGTACAAGTGTAGGCAATCTTGAAACAAAAAAACGAGCACCCAAACCAGGATTGTTTTCGATATTGACAGAACCAAAATTTACATTCTTACCCTTTGTCTCCATGATACGCTCGGCAGCCTTAAATTTAGGCTCCAATCCTTTACAATAACCACACCAATCTGCATAACTATCTTACTCTTTTTAAAAAACTGTTTTGTTTTTGTTTTTTTTATAATACCATTTGTCATTACTTACAACTTTACAACCCATTCGTCATTAGGTCCAACCAAGTCACCAAAATTGGTGTCTGTCAATTCCAAAACTTCTGCTACTGCAAAAGAAACAAAAGTAGCAATAACAATAAATAAAGAAAAAAGTCTCATCACACCAAGTAACTTTGTAAATGAATGAGAAAAGAAAAAGAAAAAGGAAAGAATAGAATAGAATAGAAAAAAAAAAACTTAAAAAGCTTGACACTCGTGACTTGATTTATTATAGGTACAGATATTATTTCAATACAACATCGTTTTCTTGATGGATAATCACTGTCCTTAAAATATTAATGCCACAGTGAATTCCTCGCTGTACTGTTGCTAACGACCGAAATTTAGAGAATACACTGACTTTATCAAAGCATAAAATAAATTCAACTACTTTTGATCTTTCTTTTTATAGATATCAGTTCGTTTTGACTGATCAAGTACAGTACAGTATGTTTTTCCTCCTGATTATATTTGATGGCAAACAATCAAATATTCCGCTAATAATTATTGATATTACAACTTCTAATTCTAAAAGTATCGACTTCAAAAGTCTCATTTAAAGGCAAGATGTATGATATTCATCAAGTCAAGCTATTTTACTATCCCACTTCTACACTATTCGGTTTATAAATCGACCATTTCTTTGGTTCAATATAGTTAATAATCTCTCTCTTTGAAGCGTTCGATAAAACTTTGATGACTTTATCAGAATTTGCTTATCATTATCAAAAATAAATAATTCAGAAAATCTACTGTCAGCTGACAAACTGGAGTTTTAAATGATTTCATTCAAAATTTTTGTTTGCTCCTTTATTGCTTGTTATCATTATCCTCAATAATGAATACTAAAGCAGATCTAAAAGCTGCCAGAGAAGCGATTGGTGCCAAAAAGTTTGGTGAGGCTGTAAAGGCCTGTAAACGTGTGCTCATGTGGGAAAGTCAAAATTACAACGCGTAAGAGAAATGTAGACGACAACAATGATCTTTTAATTACTTTTACTAATTTACAGATTCACAAGTTGGGTCTTTTTAGGCGTTGCCCACACTAACTTGGAGGAAGATGAAGAAGCAGAAGAGGCATACAATAGAGCAATCGAAATCAGTTCAGAAAGTATGCTAGCATGGCAGGGCTTACTTTCTTTTTACGAAAAACGCCAAAAAGCAGAACAACTTATTTCAACCGTTGAAAAGTTGATGCCTCGCGTCATTGAAAGCAAAGATGGTGCCAAATTGGCTGATTATCTTAAAAAGCTGTTGAATGTTTATAAAACTGGAAACGATGAAAAAAAATACCTCGAGACATTAAAATTGTTTTTACCCCAGAGTCCTTACTATGATTTAATAAAAGATCAACCCGATTTGCCTGACCCTTTGGAAGTATGGACAGCCATTATCGATTCAGTCGAAGCAGAACAGACACAAAAGATTGATAACGAGGTACAGGCAAGACGTTTTAGAGTGAGCAATTTAACGCCTGCTCAAGTAAAAGAACAAGTGGTAGCCGAATTCTACGCTCGTTCTAAATTAGATGGAATGTACCAGAGTGTCATTGATCTTTTATCAAATCCTGTTCAAGTAAAAAACTGGAAGTTAAAGCTATTACATTTTTATTCAAGAAAACTCCTAGGTGTTACAGAAAAGAAAGAGGTAATGGGTTTGTTTTGTTTGTTTTATATTAGTCTTCCTTTAACAACAACCCCCCCCCCTCTTTTTTTTTTTAGCTTTATGATGCCTGTATGACATTAGCAAAAGAATTGAAAGATGAGGATGATCCTATAAGTCTTGAACTATTGATTGAAGCAACCGATGCTAAGAATATTGGTAATGAAATCGATGTGACTAGATTAAACCCAACCTTAAACTGACCAATGCATATTTGATATAGAAAAATACGATTGGGATATGTTAAATGATTTGATGACTCGATTCCCTGACGTCGGATTATCAAAACTAGCCAAAGGGTATCAACTTACCAAAGAGGGCCAAATTGACGAAGCATTTGATTTGTTTAGTGTAAGAAGAAAAAAATACTCATTCCGGAAAATCTTAATTTATATATCATTTCATCTAGGACGGTTTGGAAATGTGCTCAAATAGTTTATTTGGTTATCAATGCTTAAGTTGGACATATTATAACTCAAAAGAATACGATACTGGTTTAGAATATGCAACAAAAGGTCGAGATTTAGTTAAAAAATACAAGGCGGATACAGGTGTTTCTTTAAACAAGTAGGGAAAGAAATGTACCATATGATATGATATCAATGTGAATGCTAACATTTATTTTTATTTATTTTACTTTCTGTAGTGTGTTAGTTTCAATGGAGCTTGTTATGGCCAGTTGTTATCGCTTATTGGATAAAAAATACTATATTGATGCAACTACACTCTATAAGAGTATTCTATCTCGCTCTCCAGAAGAAACTATGGCACTGGAGGGACTGGCATTGATTTTAAGTGATGAGCATAACAATGATGAGGCATTGAAGTATTTTGAAAAGGCACAAGCCCTGGATCCAACAAATCATGTAGTAATGGCAGGAATGGGCTGGGTTTATGCACTCAAAGAAGATTATAATAAAGCAATTGAATATGTCAAGAAAGCCTTGGAAATTGCTGATGATAGCATAGCTGAATATTACTATCGTCTAGGCCGTATATATTGGATGACACAAGGTATAGTAAAATAAAAATAGGTTTTATTTGTAATGTATAAAACTGAGCATAAATAGACTACGAATCGGCTTTTAAATATTTTATGCAATCTGTCAAATCTGATGCTTATTTTGCTGGCGGCTTTACCTATCTTGGTCATTACTACCGTCAGATTAAACACGATCATACTCGTGCAAAGAAGTGTTATCAAAAGGCTTATATTTTGGATCCACTCGATACAAACGCTGCCTTACATTTGTCTGATTATTATGTTGAAGAAAATCAAACTGAAGAGGCTGAACATATGTTTGTCCAAGTAACTGAAACAAGTCCAAAAACTGGATGGGCATGGAGAAGGACTGGTTATATGAACTTGGTAATATATAGATATATTTTTTTTTCTCGAGCATAGTTATGGCTTTTTATTTAAAATTTGATTTACATGCTAGAATTCACAAAAATATTCAGAAGCTATTATTTGTTTCCAAAAAGCACTTCGTGCTGATACTAACGACGTACGCTGTTGGGAAGGTTTAGCTGAAGCTTACTCTCGAGCTGGACGTTTTGTTGCTGCATTACGTGCTTTTGAACGTGCCACTAAACTAGATTCTAAATCAGTACATGCTCATTGTGAACGTGCCTATGTATTACAAAAAATTGGACAATTAGATGAAGCAATTTTTAGTTTCCAACACACACTTGAATTAGCAAAAGAGCAAGGCATTGAACAATATATACCTGCATTAGTTGGTTTAAGCGAAACATGCTTGGAGCATGCAAAGGAAGATTATCAATTAGGTTTCTTTGGTCGTGCGGCCGATAGATGCAGTCATGTTATTCAAACAGCCCTTCGTGGTCTTTCAGTCGATCCTAGTATACTTACTTTCTGGAAACTTGTAGGTGATGCCTGTTACTTTTTCCGAATTATTCCGAGCTATATTCACCTGTGTGATTACGCTTCTCTTCAGAGCCTTATGCAACTCACTACTCAACCTCACGATCAACTCAAACTTCCTGCAGATCTGACATCACACTGGCTCAACGAATTTTTGACTTTACCTGACGTTACAAATGATTTCAGTTTACCTCCAAAAGTCGCACTTGATGTCATTCTTTCTTGTGCAGCTAATGCTTTCAAGCAAGTCATTGTACTCTGTAAGAATCATCAGTCCGTTGCACCTGCCTTTTGGCATGATATGGGTTTAGTTTACTATACCATGTATCGAAATGGTGCAGAAGATGAAGTATTTGTGGCTATGCAGTGTGTCAAAATCGCATTAAAATTAAATCCCACCGAATATCTTTATTGGAACAGTTTGGGTGTAATTGCGTCTGCTTCTCGAGCTCCCAAGGTTGCTCAATATGCATTTATTAAAGCTATTGAGTTTAATTCAAAGAGTGCTATTCCTTGGACAAATTATGGCTTCCTTTGTTTATCTTGTCAAGATTATGAACTCTCTAATCAAGCATTTGAAACAGCACACTCACTTGATCCCGAGTGGATCTCAGCTTGGGTTGGACAAGCTCATGTTGCCTCACTTTGGGGTACAGATTCAGCTGACATTTTCGAGCATGCATTTGAATCTAGTAATGGATCTTCCGTAAGTATATATATAAAAAAAAAAATTTTTTTTTGTGCCACTGAACTTTATTTTCTTAGATGAATGCTAGTTATGGTTACGCTTATAGTGTATTTAATGATTTAAAGGATTCAACAGATCTGATCAGACCCACATTTGCTTTACAGAAACTAACTGAACAAAAACTTAATGATGCAGTTTCTCTTAATCTATTAGGTTTATTCCTTGAGCGATTAGGTCATTACGGTAGAGCAGCAGAAGTATTCGCATCCACTGTACTTGCACTAGAAACCCAGGTTGAAGAAAACAAAATTACGCAAGAAGAAGGAGTTTTGCGACTCTCAAAAGTGCATACAAATCTAAGCCGTACATTATGTGCTAGTAGTGATTTTGAAGGAGCTATTGCAAGTTTTGAATCCAGTGAACAGACAGGTGTATACTCTCAACTTAATGTAGGTATTGCTTATTACTTTAAGGATCAGCTTCAAGAATCACTTTCTATGTTTGAAATGGCATTGGATACAACTCAGGATGATATCACTCTTCGCCAAGACGTCATTGTACTATTAAGTAAAGTCTTATGGGCTTTAGGTGGAGATGAACAACGTGCCGTAGCCAAAGATCAGTTATTTTCCAGGTAAGAACATGATTTATTTTTTTCTAAAAGATAAAAAGAGAGACTAACTAAAATTGGTTGAATGGAAAAAAATTAGTATTTCAGACAACCCTAATTATTTGCCAGCTATTTTTTCATTATGTGTCATGGGCATTTTAGAAGAGGATGCTACACTGACCACAGCTGCTTTACAAGAATTGGCAAAAGTAGAAAGACACATTGCATGTAAGTACAGTAATATCAATATACCTGTTAAAAGTGATCTAAATCATGTTTTTTTTTATATATACAAATAGTTGATTTTGACAAAGAGTATTACATTTCTTGGCTATTTTCCAAGTTCTACGAAATCCAGGTTTGTTCATAATTAAATTGTATTTGGCATGTGATAAAATTAACAATAAAAAAATGACGTAGGGTGATTCTGATTTGGCGACACGTTCTCTTGTGAAATCCATCCACCAAACACCATTTTTAGCATCAGTATGGAGCCGTTTAAGCACTCGTGTGGTTCAGCTCAATGACGAAAGTTACATTAACACAATGACCAGCTCTGCACTTATTATGACTTGTGCATCAAAATTACGTACAGCTGAAGAACAATCGTTGGCTTATGAAAACGCTGCTCTCTCTAACCATTCAACCAAAAAGGCTCAAAGAGCAGTGATGACAGCCCCTTGGCGTTTAAGCGCTTGGCAAGTGTTGGCCAACTCAGTCTAGATAAAAC